>JAKLMF010000696.1:0-11217 GCA_022813555.1 Botryosphaeria agaves | reverse complement strand
GAACACTATTTACTGAGACCTTGCTTCAAGGCTTCAAGAGACTTGTCCGTAAAGCGGCAGAATTTGCATGCTCAAGGTCAATTGCATGCGCAACATTGGCAATCTTACCATTATATACATTCGCTGCCTAAAGCCTCAGGCGTCCCATCTGCAAGAGCTGCCATATCAGCCGGATGCACCTGTCGCACCTGTCGCGAGCAAACATCAGGCACGAGTCAACCAACCGTTGGCGGCGGAATCGCATGAACGATGCCAGCTCCGGCTAGCGGCGCTTGAGGACAGGGCCGATTTCGCGCATGGTCTAAGCTCGGTGACTGCAAAGTGACTCAAGCGGAACATTTTTATTGAAGCTTCTAGAGTCACTCAACGGAGATACTTACAACCACCCACCCTCAAATCTACCTAAGTTACACATACAATCGCCTGAATCGCCAACATGTGTGGCATTTTTGCCTGCCATTGGTATGCGCAACCCTGCTAAATCCGCTGCAGCAGCAGTTCTACAATTGCCCCTCGTGCGCCGCACTGATAAGTGGCTAACTCGATTACAGTCATCCTGACGTACAGAAGTTCAAGCCCACGGCGTTGAAGCTAGGCAAGGCGTGCGTACTGTGTATATCTGCAGCCACGAATATGCGTTGACTCTTGACTACAGCGTGCGACACCGAGGACCGGACTGGAGTGAGCATAACCACTATCGCAGAGGAAGGACGACAAGAGACTAAGAGTATACAGGTGGAAACGTCATTTCCAACAACACAAGTACGGTTCTTGCGCTGCTTTTGCACAGACACAGGGCTAACGTCATGCGCAGTCCTGGTTCACGAGCGCCTCAGCATCGTCGGTGTCGGTACGCTTTGTACGCTCACCTCACCATCTCCGTATAATTCCTCACAACATCACAGACAGTGGCGCCCAGCCTCTCACCAACGATGAAGGAACCGTTTCGTTGGCTGTTAACGGCGAGATCTACAATCACCGAGTGTTGCGCAAGCAGCTCAAGACCCCTTACAACTTCAAGACACACTCCGACTGCGAAGTCATAATACCACTGGTACGACGGAGAAGGCCAAGCGCTTAGGACTGTACTAATGAGGAGGCAGTATCTCGAGCATGGTGTTGATGCGCCCAAATACCTTGATGGCATGTTTTCCTGGGTCCTCCACGACAAGACACAAGACCGAGTGATTGCGGCAAGAGATCCTATCGGCATTACCACGTTCTACATCGGCCGGTCGAGCCAGACACCGGGCGCGGTCTACTTTGCGTCAGAGCTGAAGTGCTTGCACCCCGTCTGCGATAAGATTGAGTTCTTCCCACCAGGTCACGTGTACGACTCGAAGACCGACTCTTTGACGCGATACTACACGCCGAAGTGGATTGTGGATCAAAGCTATATCCCAGACACGCCGGTGGACTATAAGTTGCTGCGAACAACTTTGGAGAAGTCGGTACGCAAGCGACTGATGGCCGAAGTACCTTTTGGTGTCCTGCTTTCCGGAGGTCTGGACTCTAGCTTGGTTGCGTCAATTGCGCAGCGTGAGATTCAGAGGTTGAACGAGGCGTCGAGATCCAAGACCAACGGCGCAGCTAACGGCACTGCAACTCCCGGTGATCACCTAGTGGGTATTGACTCGGAGGACCATTTGTCGACCGTACAGCTTCTACCCGAGCTCAACTCCTTCTCCATCGGCCTTCCCGACGCACCAGACTCAAAGGCAGCGCTCGAGGTAGCGAAGTTCTTGGGCACAAGGCATCACACCTTCACATTCACCATCGAAGAGGGTCTCAACGCGCTCACGGATGTCATCTACCACCTAGAAACGTACGATGTCACCACTATCAGAGCATCCACGCCAATGTTCCTGCTGAGCCGGAAGATCAAGGCCATGGGCATCAAGATGGTGTTGAGTGGAGAGGGCAGCGATGAGATCTTCGGAGGCTACCTCTACTTCCATGCCGCGCCGAACAAAGACGAGTTCCACCGTGAGTGCGTGCGCCGAGTGAAGAACCTACATCTTGCGGACTGCCTACGTGCCAACAAGTCGACGGCCGCGTGGGGTGTTGAGGCTCGTGTGCCTTTCTTGGACAAGCAGGTAAGCGGTGCATGAGTACGTGCGTTGTACTAAGCTGATTTCTAACAGTTCTTGGATGTATCGATGAACATCGACCCAGCGGAGAAGATGATCACCAAGGACAGGATAGAGAAGTACATCCTGCGCAAAGCGTTCGATACAACAGACGAGCCGGACATCGAGCCGTATCTGCCGGAGAAGATTCTGTGGAGACAGAAGGAGCAATTCAGCGATGGTGTCGGCTATGGCTGGATTGACGCATTGAAGGATAACGCAGAGCTCCACGTCAGCGACGAGGACATGAAGAACCCGAAGCCGGAGTGGGGTGATGATATCCCAGATACCAAGGAAGCGTAAGTCGTCATGCTCACGAAATGTTTCAACAGAGACTGACTGAGACGCATCAAGTTACTGGTATCGGTGCATGTTCGACGAGCATTTCCCACCACACTGTGCCGAAACGGTCATGCGGTGGACTCCCACATGGTCGAAACAGACAGACCCTAGCGGACGGTATGTTCTTCTTGCTTCCAAAGCTTCGTTAAAACGTGGCTAACTAGTACTAGTGCCATAGCCATTCATGAAAACAAGTACAAGGAGACGTAGTAAACGGATGACATTAGGGTGTTGCGGTTCCCGGGAGCATCTCCGTCTTGGTCTGCAGACTTCTGGCGTACTGGTATCGGTTCGCTCAGAGCACTTGTGAATGTTTATATGTATAGACACGTTGAGCGAGCATAGTGTCGTCGTTAGAAATTCAAATTTATATGCATGAATCTATTGCTTGCGGCCATGTTCTGATGCGAGATGAACGTCTGCTGCATCGGGTTGTTCCGGCTCGCTTCCCGCAATCATTTCCCTTGAGCTCCGCTTGACGGCAGCTCTGTGTTTTCTTGTTCAAGATCTTCCCCATCACCGTCAACCTCTCCAGCCGTACTATACACCATGTCTCTCCCAGATTTCTCCGACGTATCGAAGCCAATGGACGGCCGGGTGACCCCTTTCAGCCCCGCTGGCCCAACTGGCAGCACCTCCGGCGTCGCCCATGCCACCAACCGTGTGGCCGATGCTGCTTCTCACACTGCGCATTCAATCCTCTCCGCACCGAGGATGCCAGTGCCTGCTTTCTCAGACATTGCGAAGCCATCGAACGACGTATGGTGCTTTCAAGGCCTTTGCATTCTTGACGCGCTCGCTGATGCTTAGTCTTGCAGCTCATTAACAAGGACTTTTACCACGCTACCAAGGGTAGATACCCCAGCAGTCACTCTCATCTGATACATCGTCGCTAACGAACAACCTTAGCACAACTCGAGGTCAAGCTGAAGGCACCCAATGGCGTGGCTTTCACCACCAAGGGCACTTCTCCTCACGACGGTGCCATTGCCGCATCTGTATGTTGTTCAGTTGGAAGCTCCGCTTTACCTCCATCCATCCGCTAATGCACATCTCTACCAGGTCGAGGCGAAGAAGGACCTTTCAAACGGTATATACATCAATTACACTTCACTCATGGTCCCTTGCAGTCTTCCTACTTCTCCACATCGCATCATGTTCGCTTTACGACATTTCCCATGCTTTGGGTTCAACCGTCCACCAGAAACAATAGGACTAATAACTTATCACTCATCAGGCTTGACCCTCACCGAGACGTGGGCCAGCACCAACATGCTGAGCACGAAGCTGGAGATGGACAACACGCTCGCCAAGGGCTTGAAGGCTGAGGTTCTCAACTTCTTCAACCCGTCCAAGGGCGCCACCGCTTTCAAGGGAAACCTCATCTTCAAGCAGCCCATGTTTCACACCCGTGCTTTCATGGACTACGCGCCTGGCGGAAACGTCACTGCGGTTGTCGACGGTGTCGTTGGACACGAGGGCTTCCTCGTCGGTGGTGAGGTCGGCTACGATGTCCAGAAGGCGGCAGTCACCCGGTACTCCGCTGCCGTTGGATATACGACTCCTCTGATGAGCGCGGCGTTGACTGCCACCAACAACATGAGCATCTACTCCGCCTCGTATTACCAGAAAGTCAACAGCGCGGTCGAGGCTGGTGCCAAGGCCAGCTACGACACTAAGAGCAGCTCGACGATCGGCATGGAGCTTGCTAGCAAGTACAGGATTGACCCGCTGTCCTTTGCTAAGGTACGTCAGATGCCGGGATGCAGGTCTAGTATCCAGCTGCTAATATTCGCACCAACAGGTCAAGATCAACGACCGCGGTATTGCGTCGCTCGCGTACAACACCAAGATCAACAGCGGCTTCACATTCGGCATTGGTGCGTCGCTCGATACTCAGAAGATGAACGAGGCTGGTCACAAGGTAGGACACCATAAGATCCTCTCGTAACTGGTGCGTCATCGTTTACTGACGTTCGTGTAGATTGGTGCCAGCTTCACCTTCGAAGGGTAGACTCGATAGTCTTGTATAGGATTATGTGGTGATAGACTGGGACAGTGTCTGTTGTACTAGCATACCTACCTCTTGTTTTCTAGCAATCTTGCCTGTCATTGCAGACCCGTGATGGCAGACATTCACCTATGACTGACGTCCTTTGGTCTTGTATACGAGCTCTACTGAGAGAATCTGCACAGCTCTAATGATCCAAGGTTTACGCCTGAGCGCCGACCATAGCGCGCGCCCCGTCTTGCAAAACGCTTGACGTCCCATACACTCAGACAGCTGCTGCGCATCTCCCCCTCAATGGTTTCTCCTCCCAAAATGCCCCCCCCCCCCAACCTCACGCCACATTATCCCTCTGCTTCGTCCTCTTCCCCTCAAACGCCGAAAAGAAAAATGCCGGCACAAACAGAATAATGGTCATCGCACCACTCAGCATCATAAAATTAAATAGCAGACTCGGCCCCTGCCCCACAAACTCCTCCCCCGCCGTCGCGCCCCCCTGACCACTCCTCCTACTCCTCCTAATCCGTATGCCCTCATGCGTCCTAAAATGCCCCGCGCGGTCCCAATGCGGGATATCCGGATCGTACCCCGGCCCCGCATACCCCCCACCACCCGCAGCACCAGCCCCATACTCATTCTGTGCTCCGAACCCGCCGCCCGACGTGCCCGCGTCAAACGTGCTGTTCCCGCTCGTCTCGCCGGCCCCAGCGGCGTCCGCGTACGCATACGCCCCGCCGAACCCACTCGTATCCCCGCCGCCTGGGGCATTCGCCGTCCGCTTCGCCGTGTGCGCGCCGTAGCCCCCGCTGCGGTAGAAACTCGGCGGCGGCCCGCGGAACTGCGTGCGCCTCCGCGACAGCCCCGAGGCCGGGCGGCCGCCGGCGGGGCTGCCGGCCGCGCTGGAGTGCGAGCCGGAGCGGTAGAGCGGGTGGCCGTAACCTGCGGCGGAGGTGGTGGGAGGGTGCGAGCGGGCGAAGTCGCGGTCGTAGCGGGAGCGCTTGTCGGGGGTGCCGAGGGTGTGGTAGGCTTCGCTGATTTGGACGAAGCGGGATGAGGCGGTGGGGTCGGTGGGGTGCAGGTCTGGGTGGTGGAGTTTGGAGAGGGCGTAGAAGGACCTGGTGGGGAAGGGAGGGGTTAGTGGGGTTGTGGGGAAAAATGGGTTTGGGGAGAAGGGGGGCGGGATAGGTGCGGGGATACGTACTTTTTTATTTCGGCTTGGGAGGCTGTTGGGGGGACGTCTAGAGTTTCGTAGTAGTTTGGAAGGACGTCAGCGTGTCGGGTTGCTGAGGCGTGGAAGGCGCGTTGGAAGAATGCTTGGTGGAGGCATTGCGGTCGCTGAAGGCGCCGTATGTACTGCAGGATAGTCGGTCGGACAGACATGCTTCATTGCGAGTTTAAAGCATGGGTGGGTGTGAAAATCGTGGGAGGACACTCGGGATAGGCAGAGTGAACGATGCCGTCATTGAGAACGCGAGTTTGGCGGAGCGGAACGTGGGCGGAAATCTGATTTTCTGATCGGCAGCGCAACCCAGAAGCCCTACCAACATTTGAAACTTTTGTGCTGCAGATATCCGTAAACATGACGGAGGCTGTGAATTCGTTGGAGAATCTCAAATGTACGTTTACTCAGCGTGTCTGGCTGTCCACTACAAATACTTACTATATGCAGTAGAGGAGTCGAAGGGCAACCTCCCAGCGGGCGCCGCCGCGGAAGCAGAGAAAAGGGCTCAGAATGGGGAGATAGAGCAGGATGACTCGGAAGACGATAAAGAAGACGGCGAAGGTGCTGGGGAGGCTGGTGCGAATGGAGGTCCGTTTCTGACCCGTGTCTCTGCTGCACACTGTCTCACACTGGCACAGCTGCCAAGAAGAAGAAGAGGAAGCCCAGAAAGAAGAAGAAGGCGGGTGCAGCCAGTACAGCCGGTGCGAAGGTTCAGTCCTCGCCACCGAGAGTTCCTGTTTCGCAGCTATTTCCGAACGGCGAATACCCTGAGGGCGAGATAGTGGAGTACCGAGACGAGAATGCATACCGCACAACAAACGAGGAGAAGCGGTACCTGGACCGGATGAACAACGACTTCCTGAACGAGTATCGGCAAGGTGCAGAAGTGCATCGGCAGGTGCGGCAATGGGCGCAAAAGAACATCAAGCCGGGCCAGACGTTGACGGAGATCGCGGAAGGTATTGAGGATAGTGTGCGGTATCTGACGGGCCATATGGGCCTTGAGGAGGGAGACAATATCAGGGGAGGCATGGGATTCCCGACCGGACTCAGCATAAACCACTGTGCGGCGCATTTTACACCAAATGCTGGCGATAAGAAGGTGCTCCAGCAGGGAGATGTGATGAAGGTCGACTTCGGCGTGCACATCAATGGCAGGATCGTGGACAGCGCGTTCACGATGACTTTCGACCCGGTTTACGACAATCTGCTGGCGGCCGTCAAGGATGCGACGAACACCGGAATTAGGGTAAGCGCAGTCTTGTGTTGGCAAGATGCATAGAAGTTGACAATGGCAACAGGAAGCCGGCATTGACGTCCGCATGTCTGACATCGGAGCCGCCATCCAAGAGGCTATGGAGAGTTACGAGGTCGAGATTGGCGGCCAGACGCACCCCGTCAAGGCCATCCGCAATCTGAACGGTCACGACATCATCCAGTACAGCATCCATGGAGGCAAGAGCGTACCAATCGTCAAGGGACGAGACCAAACGAAGATGGAGGAGGGCGAGACGTTCGCTATAGAAACATTTGGCAGTACTGGCAAGGGTTACGTTCACGACGACGTGAGTGATTGTCAGACTTCCCTTTCGAGCGACTCTGCTGACTCCAATGCAGATGGAGACATCTCACTACGCGAAGAGAAAAGACGCGCCAAAGGTTGCGCTTCGAGTCTCGTCAGCGAAGACGCTGCTCAACTCCATCACGAAGAACTTCGGCACCCTGCCCTTCTGCAGACGGTACCTGGACCGATTGGGGCATGAGAAGTATCTGCTTGGCGTAAGACATCCAAACCCCTGGTCAGATTGGACAGTAGCTGATGCTTCATAGCTCAACAACCTGGTCTCGAGTGGCATAGTTGAGGCATACCCGCCCCTTTGCGATGTCAAGGGCTCCTACACAGCTCAGTACGAACACGTACGTAACAGTTCTCGGTCTCTTAACGGGCTTCCTGCTAATCAAACTTAGACCATCTTACTAAGGCCGAACGTGAAGGAGGTTATTAGTCGTGGTGACGATTATTAGGCAGCATGGAAGAACTCGCAGTCTCTCTTGATGAAGGATAGGATGGCCGGGCATACTAGCATACGAATACCCATGCAAAACCTCTTGAATCTCCGCAGAAAATCGCAAAGCGTTCTTCAATGCTGAAGTCTGACACTTTCGACATGAGCTCTGACAGTTCGCTTGCAAGTGGCGATCGCCGTTGTGGACCCTTGGCCAGACGTTCAGCCCTACGGGCCCATCCCCAACTTTGCTGTCCAGGGTGTCCCCTTCCTTCACTCCTCCACACATGAGCAATTGTGCTTGTTGAAACTTTCCTTTCCCTTTTGTGTTTGCCTGTATCCTTCGACATGAGTTCCTCAGTCACTACCGCCACCATTGCGTCGACAAGAGCCTCGAGAAGCCCTGCTTCTAAGCACACTAAGACTGAGCAGGCCTCAGTTCCCACCACCGAATCGGACCAAGATCGTTTCTTTTGGACATATACCGAGGAACCACACCGGACGAGAAGACAGGCTATCATCAAAGCACATCCAGAGGTAAAGTTGACGATGTAACGGCTAGAGGAGTACCACAGCTTACCAGTTCTACAGGTGCTTAAACTATGTGGCCCTGAGACATTGACCAAATACCTCGTCCTCGCGGTCGTTGCACTACAGATATCCTGCGCGTACCTGCTCCGGAACACGGCTATACTGTCCTGGCCGTTCTTCCTCACAGCCTACATCATCGGCGCAACCGCAAACCAGAACCTCTTCCTAGCCATCCACGAGATATCCCACAATCTCGCCTTCAAATCTCCGTCAGCGAACCGCCTCTTCGCCATCTTCGCCAACCTGCCCATTGGCATCCCCTACAGCGCCTCATTCCGAGTAAGATGCAGCCCTACACATAACCATCCCCTCACACGCCCACCAACCGCTAACATTCCCGCCATCAAATCCAGCCCTACCACCTAACCCACCACAAATCCCTCGGCGTCGACGGCCTCGACACCGACCTCCCCACCGCCCTCGAAGCCGTCTTCCTCGACTCCGTCCTCGGCAAGGCCTTCTTCGCCACCTTCCAGATACTCTTCTACGCCCTGCGGCCCATGATGGTGTACAAGCTGCCGCTCACGCGCCTGCACCTGCTAAACATCGTCACGCAGCTCGCGTTCGACTACGTCTTGGTTCAGTATGCGGGCGGCCGCGCGCTGGCGTATCTGGTGATGAGCTCGTTTTTGGCGGGGTCGTTGCATCCGTGTGCGGGGCATTTCATTGCGGAGCATTATGTCTTTGGGATGAAGGCTGTTGAGGATACGACGATGGTGCCGGAGACGTTTTCGTATTATGGGCCGCTGAATGTGTTGACGTATAATGTCGGGTTGCATAACGAGCATCATGATTTCCCGGCGATACCGTGGACAAGGTTGCCGAAGCTGCATAGCGTGGCGAGGGAGTTTTATCAGGATTTGCCGCATCATAAGAGCTGGGTTTATGTTATTTGGCAGTTCATTTGGGATAAGGAGGTTGGGCTTTGGTGTAGGGTTAAGAGGGCGGAGGGGGGGAGGAAGGTTGGGGCGTGGAGAGTGGAGGAGTTGGGGGCGAACGAGGGAAAGAACGTTGTTGGTGTGATGTAAATGGTTGATGCATTGCGAAAGGGGGGGTTCATTGAAACGAAGTATCTGCTGAGCATACATGTCAAAGGCGTTGGGCGGTTATTGTCTATAGATCTTCTACGGTTAGACATGGATGTATCGATCTTTAGCAACTGTACAGGTACCCGGCAAGGCTGTAGATATATTGCGTGGGTTGCATGTCATGAGCAGGAGATGCAATCGAAGAGGAATACAGCTTGTTTTGGCAATCAGAAACGTTGCAAAAGAATTAGAGTTAATGAGCATGCTATGGAATAGGGGATAGAAGTTTGTCGAAACCGTCTCTGTCTCGATGATGTCCATAGCAAATGGAATATCTTCCTTTTAGATGCAGGTGGGAAGTCGCAGCCAACAGATTCCCTTCAAAAATGTGAGTGACATTGTGCCAAGCCAAGCTGCTCGAGGGCAAAGCAGCGTTCTTTCAACCAACATAATTTCTCTCACGATAACCGTAAACATCTACATTCCACGTTTCTTTGTCTCCATCGTCTACATTCTTTAGGCACAAATGTATCTCCTGTTCCGGAAGATGATCGTGCTTGACGTTTATCTGTTGCACTTGGCGCTCGCAGCTCGTGAAGCACTGGAGCCTCCCAGGCATGCGCGACGCGCCTCGTGGAGCGCCACTCCAGGCTTTGAGCCTGCCGTTAGTTGCGAACAACATTCATCGTCTGGGCACCGGTTGCGAGACGTAGGAGTTGTCATGTCATAGCTCTTCATTTGCAGTAGTGCCGTGCAGTTACATTTTGTCGAGCTGTCAAAGCTGGCTCATCAGCTGTACTGCAAGACTCCACCTTCATCAACGTTATCATCTTGGAAACTCTTTGCTAAGTGGCTGCACCTTTTTAGCAACTCGAACTCCGTCATACTGTGGCCTTGAAACCGCTGTTAAGGGGTTTCACTTAGTCCAATCATCCAGGTCTGCAACAGACTCTAAGCGATTGAACATGATCCTGCGTTGTCTCATATATTTTCTCTGCATGTGATGGTTGTGTATCTGAGTTTGTGTTATCCAAGATTGCGCTATTATGATGAACCTTGTGGTTACGGTGCTCTTCTGAGAGGAGCCATGCCTGCCCTGAGGGCGTAGTATATTTCCAAATTTACAAGCCTTCATGAGGCTGATCCCCTGTCACTGCACCCATAATCTAGATTCTCACAATCCGTTCTCTTGCGAGTGCACTAGTAAGGTACTGTATTTGTCAATGTCTATGTCTTGTTATTTCCGCGTTAACAATAGATTGCTGGCTTTGTTGGAGCCATGGCCGGATCCGGCCACACTCTTGCGGCGACTCGGTTGACACAAAGCACATACGCCGGACAGAGCGAAAGGCCGGACGAAAGAGTATATGGTCAGAAAGATGGCATTCTCTGGTGCTATGCATCTCTTCGTGACCTGGACACTCGACGAATATCGCTGCGATTCCGGACGTATAGTTCGATACTATGGCAAAAATTATACGGCACAACGATCTATTGACGAATCTGGTCAAGACATGCGAGAAGACTGGCGAAGGAGGGACCGGCGATGGATTGACATTGTACAGAGCGCTAGCGCGACAGATTCAAGGGGACCCGAGTCAATACAAACACGTCTTGAACCAGGTTCTCTATCACTACCTCCTTGTATACTCTAACAAGGAGCATCCATTGCATAAGGAATACCATGAGTTAGAAAACCGTTTCGCCGCAGATGATAACGGCAAGGGCATCTTTCCCTTCCTTTCTTGCCCGGATCTTTGCAATGTCGACAGGGATAAGCAGCTGCGGAATGTCTTAAGGGTTGTAGCGGAAGCGCTGCACATACGCCTGGTGGTTCATATCAAGTACCCGGTGGATGTCCATGATGAATATTTTAGAGATGGTCCAGTCT
>JAKLMF010000695.1:0-11227 GCA_022813555.1 Botryosphaeria agaves | reverse complement strand
CAGCACTGCCCTTTGCTTAGAAAGCCCGAAAACCACCCAAATCCCATCAAAAATGTCTCTAGCTCCTCCATTCACTGTTAAACTGTCCGGACCCGAGCAAGTCTTTAAACTGCGAGCAGTCATCTGGGCGACTGGATGACGGGTGCGTGGTCATTGTACCGCACCCTGATGCAGGACACCCACTGCCGATGACGTGGGAAACCCCCTGCGGTTCGACCTGGAGCAAGTCCTTAAACTGCTCTACTGGCCTCGGGCACGGGATTAAAGTGCTCTGACCTGGCACATGTCATTAAACTGTGTCCAGAGCGACCTGGGTAAGTCGTTACACTGCAGCCAGAAACGGCGCGTTGTTGTTGAGCGACAGCGCAGCAATCATCAGATTGCGTAGGCTTCAGGCACAGCCAGCAGTGCTCTGACCTGGGACATGTCATTAAACTGGACCACGACATGGGCAGGTCGCTAAAATTGCAACCAGAGTGGGGGCGCTGTGGAGCTTGTCTCCATTACACTCCTTTGAAGTTGTCGGTAGGTCCAACCGCTCACCCACGTTATTACGCTGAAGCTAACCTTTGTCCCACAGTCGCGTCGGACGCAACTCTTAGACGACAAACGTCTGAGTGCATCTAGCTAGCGCGACAGAGAGGGAATGGCGGGTCCTCGGGAAGGGTGCCTAGCTCCCAGCAACTTGGCGATGAGTTGTGAGAGTAGAGGTGCGCAGCGGATCGGAGGCTAGCCGCGAGAGCAGCGAGATGCCGGCTCTCACAGAAGATTCCATTATGCCGCCTCCAGAGCCGCGAGCGCTTCTGGATGTAGACGAGCAGCAACCATGCCTTGCAGGGGCTGAGGAGATCCGGAAGACGTTCAACATCCAGGATGGCTTCACGCCAGAAGAGGAGGAGCAAACCGACAATCCGCCCCATCAGCACGACTGGCCCGACACACGGGCCGTGGTCAGCTGTAAATCTGGAATTGCGACGATTTTGTGGGTACTGCGTCGGCAGCGCCGCAGCATTCTCCTCCGCCAGCCTCATACAACCCTGACGCTGTCACAAGTGCCTCGCAGCGAGCTCCGTCAACGCCCAGCTACCCACGTTCACTCACCTCCACACCGAGCCCTCCTCACCACAGCGGCGTCACTTCGCCCACTGGAGCTGCGCATCCGTCGTCATCGCCGCACTCTTCATTCACTAGCGGTTCTCCGACGACCCCAGAAAGTCCGCGAATGCGAGGAACCCCAGACACTACAGCAACCCCAGTCACCCGCGCAGACTCGTAGTACAGCCTGCCTTCACAGCCCTCCGCGTGCCGGCGCGCCGGAATGCTCTGGAACTGTTGAGGGTTTGGTGGGCGAGAAGACGGCAATTGCGCTGGTACGAGCAGTGCACGACTCACCTTCCGAGAGCACTCAGCTCGACAGCGAGTTGGAAAGGAAAAGCCGGTACAAACAGACAGGGGAGAAGATGGTGAGGCCGCTATCTTCAGCTTTGCACCGACATCCTCCAACATAATTTCACCCGATCCCTTTGATGTGCAGGAGTTCTGACTGTGATTCGTTAGCACCCACTCCGCACCTTTCTTGCAAGATGCGTCGCGTTCCAGCTTAAACACCACCAATGGCCATCACGCTTCCTGGCCATAGAAAGAAGGATGCATGTGAGTATGGCATCCACCTTTCCCCCTTCACCGCAACAGTAGAATCCAGCTAACCAGACGCACAGTGGAAAAGATCGAGTTGGCTTTCTTGGCGATGGTCTGGGCCGCTTCCCTGAAAGGGATTCAACTGCCTTGGGACGAGGCCGCCAGCGTCGTCATCAGCAAAAAAACTACCGGAGAGGCTCTAAAGCAGCGACTCATGAAGCGTCGAGCAAAACGCGCAGGTATGGGGCTTGAGGTCCCACCACTTCCAAATGGTCGCTAGCATTATCAGCGAGAGACCTGTCGGAGAGGCATTGAATGGGGAAGACAAGCTGCAGAAGTGGGTGATATTGGCAACCGCATCTTCGGAGCGGAGTGCTTCGAGCCTGGGCGAGATGGTGGGTGTCCTGGCCGCGCAGTCAGTTGGTGAACAGCGCTCTGGAACTCCAGTCAGACAGTGCAAGCTCGTTTGACTGGAGCACACCAGAGTGGTTGCGCATGCATCTGGTGCGGGTTGGGAAGCAAGGCCAGAACAAGAGCTGCAAGATGAAACGACAGGAGTTTTACACGAGAGGTCACAACTCAACCCCCCCATGGGTGCTGGCTGCCTTGGCTCCGCAGCTTGGAGACAAGGCACAACGACCGACACAACGGTCGACACACGACCGGCACCGGGTCAACAACGGCCCTGCAGGATTACAATGCATCAGACGAGATGCAACCGTCCCAGATCGACGAGCCGTCAAGGCCGGATCAATTATCGCCAGATCGATGATCGAAGGATCAACCATCCACAGATCTCACCCTGCTCCCGGACGACGTACCCAAGAAAGGTCGGCTAACCAAAGAGGAGAAGGCTGCTCGGTTAGGGACTGCTTGAGTCGCAGGTCTAGCCGTCACGTCTGATGCAGACGAGCCGGAGACGCCCAAGGGGACCCTAAAGGCAAGAAAGCCGAAGAGTCCTAGGACGCCAAAGTCGAAGGGAGCCGGAGAGGGAAAGGGGGAAGCGAGTGGTTGCGCATGCATCAGAGAGGTTTTTCATCACGTTCATTGGAACACAGGGAGGCAGGCTTGCCACGGCGAAGCTGCAGACAAAGTTTAGTGTGTGGTTCATGGACATCTAGTTGGGAGGGAGCCATGAGGGCGGAGAGCAGGGAGAGGCTCGGACGATGATGGCTTTATCGTCCGCGGTGATTTTGATAGCATATCTTGCGTGCTGCCACGCTGTACCACCTGTTGCGGAATCTCAATTCTCTCGCGCCTTTTGATTTGTTTGCAGATGATCTGAGTGGTTGAGCGAATTTGTGATATTTGCCAATCAACCCTCAAACTGTGTCTGCTTCGAGTGACTCTATGAGCGCTGCATCCGACTGGCTCTTGTACTGCGCGTAGCCTGCTCAACGAGCTTTGCCAGATCACGTGGCGGTCGAGGTAGACAGTGGTCCTCGAGCGGGTTCCAAGGACTTCATGATAACGCGTCACCGCACAACTCCTTCACACACCACATCACCACGACTGCAACCAAGAGACAGCATCGAATCACCCTCATAACCATCAGCGAAGACGGAGCAGAACCTCCGAATGCCGCTGCATGAGTTTCGGCGTGTTTTGGATGTGTTCCTCCTGAACGACGAGGAAACCGAGGTGAGTACTACCTAGACCAACCCTTGAGTGAGGCCGCTAAGCACACAGCAAGCTTCTGAATATGAATCTACCAGACAACCCAGCGGGAGGATCAGCCTCGACAGCGCCGCCGATCGTGGGCGAACGCAATACGGCGACAGAACAGCCTCTGACCACGGAACAGCCAAGACCTGACCCGCGTGTCGCCACCGCTATTGCGGCTCTGCAGCTGATTCCAGAAGAGAGCACCGATAACGCAGATCCTGCTGATGGAGGTGAGGCGGACGCTGACGGAGAAGCGGAGGACGAATATGTCGAGCAAAATCGTAACGAACTTGAAAGGGATGGCGATAGAAGTGAGGTGCCTGACATCGACATGGATGATCTAGACAGACCGGTCGATCTTGGTGCGTCTATGCAGACTCACTCCTCCAGGGTAAGCTAACTCAGTCCCAGCCGAACTCGATGAGTTGATGGCCGACATGAGTGAGATAGATGAGGAACAGCAGGCGGCTCCTGGTCGGGGGAAGACTGCGAAGCTGAGGCCTAAAGGCCTCCCCTAGACCCTCCCACAGGTGAGTTGTCAAGAAAGTCACGAGACAAACAAACTCCGCTGATTTAGATTGCTCCAGAAGCCGCCAAACAGCCCGTTGAGCGACGCCTAGATCACTGTAGCAGATCTTGTTCTCTGAACACTCCTTTTTGAGTGAGAATCGATCACTCTTGTTAGATCGGGCACTCTTTCTCCCCCCTCATTTCGGATCACTCATTTTGGACAACCTCTCTCCATCACCTCATCGAATCGGAAGACTTGCAGCACGAGACGAGCACTTCTTCTCTGCGTTTGAACATTCACGGCACCAGATCGACAGCAACCGTGGTCAGCGGAGGCTTAGTGCAGTCTTCATCGTGCTACTTGCAAGCACAGAAGCGGCGGCCAGTACAACGTCACTCCACTCGACATCGAGAAGGCGGGTACAACATACACGACAGCTAAGGATACCCGACCTTGACTCTCGTGCCGGGAGCGCCGCTCTGGCGATGGCCTGCAGCGCAAGCACCATCGCCGCAGTTATCATATTCCTTAACTAGACGTTTCGGCGACGATTCCGGGAAACGCGCAAAATCCACATCCTCACAGCACGAAGATCACTCTAGCAGTTCTTTCTGGCAACGGCTGGCATCGTCGACCCCAGCCTCACCGCCATCGTCACGGTGACACTTGCACGCCTCGTTCGAGCACACGGGAGCACAACAGCGCGAAGGAGTCCTACCAGGCTCTTCTTCTTGTGCTCAGAAATGACAAACTCCTCATACCCAGCGGAGATCCTTCCAGGTCGTGAAGGAGGGCCTGGCGATAGTCAAGAATGGAGGGAGATTTATGAAGGGCATGTTCTGGTCAGACGAATGGTTGATCTTTCGGGAGTCCACGCTCGACTTCCACAAGAGCAGCAGCTCGCCCAAGCCATCGTTCACCATACAGCTGCGCGACATTATCAGCATCTCCAGATCTGATCAGTACCCGTATCGGAGCTGTCGGAGGGAAGCTGGCTTTGGCTGTGCTCGAAGACCGACCACACGCTGAAATTGGACGCCATTTCTCTCCGGAGGGTAGAACAGCCCGACATCGCTACAGCTGATACGGAGCCTGAGCGCCACTCCCACGTCCACAAAAGAGCAACCGTCACCATGGCGAAAGATCCGCATTCTCACAACATGAAGATCACTGTAGCAGTGCGTCTAGAGATTGCAGCAAGTCGGTATAGACGATGTCTTACATGGCGCCCAAACACACCTCTACTGCGATGTCTTGACGACAATCCGCTACGCTTTCTGTGCCTTTCTTTTGGCGACGGGTTGGCCTCGTCGCCACTCAGCCTCACCGCCATCGTCGTCACTTTGCCAAGCTGAACGAGGTGATCCGGCATAGCGAGTTTTACTTCCTCATCCACATCGCGTGGTCTGCCTTCAAGAGGGCACGAAAGGTGTCATACCGAAGTCAATGACGTGGTGAACGTTCCAGGCCCTGCCGTTGTTGTTTACGAGTTCAACGGTCACACCATCACTGAGGAAAGAAGTCGAGGAAGGTATCAGGAACGGCACCCTGCGGTGAAGAGAAGTGGTCCCTGCTGAGAACTGGATCGTGTTTGGAACGGGAAAATAGCTGCAGCCCAGCTGGCGCCCTGGAGGAGTGGAAACTCGAGCGCTGCTCCGGCGTCTGTGAAGGCTATCTCCTCATAACATGAGGATTACTGTAGCAGTTCTTCTGGCGATGCCTGCCCTCGTCGCCACTCAGCCTCACCGCTAGCAACACCGTCACTTTGCAACGCGTCCTCAAGCGCAACAACGACATTCTCAAGCCGACAAGCGGGCTCCTTGAGCTGGGCAGCTTGCAGGTGGCCGAGGCGGTGAACGTTCCAGACTCGGCCGCCGTTGTTTACGGACTGAACGGTCACACCATCACTCAGGAAGGAGTTGAGGGCCCCGGTATCAAGAACGGCACACTGGCGTGGGCCTGCGGCGGTGGCTCCAGCTGCTCCATCGCTGGGGGCTTCACTGGCGCGAATGTTTCCACTGTCAAGTCACCACCGACCAGCACCACACTGTTCCTGTGTGCGTGCGAGTTTGAGTACGGCTCCGATTTTCACTTGGCAGCTAGATACAAACCCTTCGCCAGTCATTGTCACGATCGACTGGGGTCAGGGTTTGGGTGTGGGTAGTGGAGTGGAATAGGATATTTTGAGCGGCGTCGACTCCTGGGCCTCTAGCTGCACCAGCCTGTAGAATAGACTAGGTATCTGTAGCAATCCCACCAACCGCTAGACTCTGCGGAAGCATCTGCAACATTCTCCACGTCATCCGTAATTGTGATGCTATGCTTTGTGACTGACAAACAGTGCTGAGCCGTCTCATGCTTAGCAACCGCGCCCTCGCGTGAGTGATTTCGCTTTGTTTGATCACTGACGCCAACTTCGCCAAGTTTCGGTGAATTCATCACGCTCCATTTGTGAGAAAAGCAACGAGATCACCGCGACAAACATTGTCATCCTCAGCACATCATACACTTGTCTTACACACACAACAGCCATCATGAGAGACTGGTCCGCGTTGCACGTCGATCCAGACGAGCCGCCTATTCCAGTGTTCACCGGGTGGAATATTTCCGACGACTCTACGGTCACAGTGAGTGGTGGACCGCCGCCGAACCCTCCAAAGCAGATGGACAGATTCGAGCGGAACGTTAAGGTGGTTGAGGCGGCGTTCACCATAACAGGTTGGCTATTGCGATACGTAGTGGTCGGCATGGGAGACTGGGTGGCTGCCTTGAAGCTGACAGACTTCATCGGCACCGCCAGCGTCGAAACCGTCATGGTCATGGAGCACTACAAGGTTCGATCTCCGCGTCTCTGCTTGAAGGCGAACTGAACAGAGCATCATGCAGTCAATGTTCCAAGCTTTCAGACATCGATCTCTGTTCGTTTCACCTCCATCTACGCGGCGACGGCAGGGGATCCTTCAACGGATCCTCCAACGGAGACAAGTTTCGTTCGCCAGTAGCAGCAACAGCGGCGCCGAAGTCGACGACAGTGTTCCGGACACAGTGGGGGCGGATGGCATCATCTGGTTTGAATGTTCCTATACCCCTCCTGAGCTGCGCGAGCACTGCGACGAAGATGACCACTATGGTCATTGGCTCTGAGCGACCCCTGGCGGTCGACGCGTAGTGCAGAGTGAGGTCAGTACAGCTAGCGACAAGGGCAGTCCCCCTCACTGAGCGTCGAGATCGGCTTCATGCCGTCTGGCTAATTATCTCCACAGACGCAGTCTGAAGTGCGTCGGCGCAGAGGCCAGCAAACGGCCGTGGTCGAATCACCACTGTCCACACCGAAGATTCTTCGCAGCAGCAACTGCGCCAGCTAGCAGTACTCCAGCGTCGGATTCTCGGTCGATGAGGATGAGGAGCAAATCCCAGTGTCTCACCTCACTCACAGAGACGCCTAGATCGACACGATAAAGGTCGTGTCATCCACTGGAAACGCCGAAGGGAACAACGGGATCCGATCGCAAATGGCTCAACCTCACAGCTACAACTAGGCTTTCATACGCCATCTTGCTCCCGGTTGCTTGTCAACACCGCCTTGAATAGGTCGTGCGAAGGTATGTCAAAAAAGCACAAGTACCTCGTCCTCTCCAGAAGCGTCGTTGAATGGCTGGGCTAACATCCAGAGCCAGAACAGAGATACGTCCAAGCCAATCACGGTCACCCTTCGGATTTTCACGACATGCCTGTCGAACGTGACGATACTGAGCGTTTCGCCCTTGTCAACGAACGACGTGCAAGACGGTCTGTCGGCGACGAGTAAAACCCCGTTCCATACGTGAAGGAGTTCACACGGAGACAGCCCTTCGGAAACGCGCGCACTACAGGAGAAATGTTTCACTTCTCGAGACGATGGTCACGACCTGCGCAACGCGTCCACAGATATCGGAGTAGCGTCAGAAGTTCATGAAGACAGTTTCGTGGTGTTGCCCTTGGTATCAACCACCCTTCTCATAAAGCAACCATCCGTGACGATGCTGATTCGAGGCGGCGAAAAACTCCCACACTAGGTCTCATCCATCCGCTGAAGTAAACGCAGATCCGAACAAGAGCATTCAGCGACACACTCGAAAACCTTGGCCCTTCTTGCTCGCATCGCGCGGACCTGGGCAAGTCGTTAAACTGCACCCGGACCTGGGCAAATCCCTAAAATGCAACCAGACGCGTCCAGATGATGCTCTCGAGCTCTTTCTGGCCGCCAACTACCTCGACATCGATACTCTTCCGGGATGAGTCGCAGGACTGTCGCGAACATGATCAACCGCAAGGCTCTGGAGGAGATCCGAGGAGGTGGGTAACTCTATCTTCCCATCTACACAGGCCTCGCACAGGAAGGTTGTGGTCACAGCTCGCTGACACCCCGTGCTACACAAGCCAAAGGTCTCCATGACTTTGTTTACACCATGGCCAAATCAGCCTTTGCAGATCTTTTCTCTCCCAATGTCGATCATCCAGTCACCTTCTTCGAAATGTCGTGCATGCATGCATCTCTGGGATGCGACTATCGAGCAGCATCACAAGTTTGCCTTGACAGTCACGGCTTCTGCTGCGACTGGCAGCGCTTCTTTGACGGCGCGCAAGCCGTACAAGTTCGAAGTCGAGCCTCTCACCGAGGCCAATCGCACTGGCCTCATGGCCATTGGTTGCATTGCGGTTGTCTCTTCTCTGTGCGCTTTTGCTCTTGTCGAGTTCATGATCTGGCCGGGAGTTCCATCCGCTCGACGACTCGGGCTGACCTTCAAATAAAGCCTTCTCTTCCTGGATCTGATCCTTCACCACCGACGACAAGACCAGCTTGAGCTTCAGGCAAGGCGACATAACATAGGTTATCACCACCCTCGAGTCAGGATGGTGGGACGGCATTATAGGAAACAATGCGCGAAGATGGTTTCCCAGCAATTACTATGCCACAATATCTTTCCGCTCGCCGCCATTGGATGTCAATTGTCTCCTGATCATCGGAGACTCGGTCTCTCGTCACCACTGGAGGCGTGCTTCCTGCCATTCGTGAACGGCCCGCAAGCAGAAAGCAGAAAAGGGAGAGCCGGTCACGATGAGGGCGGCGATGTGGAGAAGGGGTTTCGGGAGGACTATGAAGACGAGGGGTACGAAGATATCGAATCGGACGGAGACACCAAACAGTCACCACCATCCGTCACTCTTGCTGCGCCATTCACGCCCATTCCAAGTCCTCCTCAGAGATATTCATATAAAGTATAGTCTTCCTAGAACTGGTTCTTCGCAACCAACACGCTCACCAAGAGCGACATGGCCCCCTGGTCCCACTACTTCGACAGTGAGGAGTAGCGGGATCAGCGGAGTGATTCCGACTCCCGCAAGACGTCCACCGACATTTGCGAGTGGGACCAGAAGTGTATGCGGGTGGATCAGGAGGCGCTGTTCGAGATCACCTTCGTACGTTCACGTTACTGTTGTGGAAGCGCCTGCACTAACGCTTGCTCAGGCTGCCAACTACCTCGACAGCAAGGCTCTCCTGGACGCCGGATGCAAGACGGTTGCCAACGTGATTAAGGGCAAGACTCCTGGGGAGATCCGCAAGACCTTCAACAACCAAAACGACTTCGCGCTGGAAGAGGAACAAATCCGCCGTGAGAACGAATGACGGTCGCGACATCAGCAACGTCAGGAATTGGTCCACATCGCGTGGTCCCGAGCGGACCAATATCCGTGCGTTGTATCCGCCGACCGAGCCACACACAAGGCAAGGTATGTCTGCCGCTGGCATGCCTCAGCAACCGTACGGCATGACGCACGAGCAAGCCATGCAGTACCAGAGCTGCCTGCAACAGCAGCAGCAAGCCGCTGGCACATATCGAATGCCACCCCCAAGGCAGGATGCCTGGCCATCCGCAGCACCAGTAATGAATACGCGCTCCGTATTGCTATCGTGTGCCTCCATTTCTGAGTGGTTACTTTCCACAAGCCGTTGCTCTCGACGGTCCGGTCGCCTTCAGGCAACCTACTCGCCATGGGGAAGTACTTACAGCGGGATGACCGCCCATTATCTATTCGAGAGCGTGAACAGCAAATCAAGGCTCGCTTGGCTGAGCCTGATGTCGGATCTGGTTCTCCACGACCAAGACTGTCACCACAATCCACAATCCACATCGGGCGGGAGCTTGAATACCTCAAGCACTTATGGCGTTCGACTGCGGTTGGAGAACAGGAGGAAAGGGTATGGCGCGAGTCACAGGAGCCGGTGCGACTAGCAAGGACGCTCCATTCATACCAGAGGCTTATACGGGACACATCTGCGCGAGCTCATCCTCACGACCGTGGGAGTAACGAACGCCCTTTGGACCTCTGTTTGTACGACTGGGTTGCGGCCTAGTTGGTGCCGCTGGCACACTTCCAATGCCACCACAAGGCATGATGCCTGGCCATTCACAGCACCAGTAACGAATACGCGCTCATAGGATCGCGGATGGTGTAAAGGCATCACCTGCCAGGATGTTTGTCGTTCTCATTACAAAAGGACACTCGACCTCGACGCGAAAAGCAATCGAGCAACACATGATCTATCGTGCTGATCTTGGACGCCGGCGAATGCCTCTCAAGCAAAGGTTGTTGTTCCGGCCGGTGATCCAAGACACTGCTGAGTGTGCCGCTGACAGTGATCAGGTGGATCAGTACGGTTTATGGGAGGGGGATATTGGGGGTGGCATCTGGTGTTGAATGGAGTCATGTTGGAGCTGAGACCGGTTTGCTTTCCCCCAGCACCTTGTCCAACAATCCCGTGGGTGAGTAAAGGTATGGCACCTCTTGTATCTTAAACTTCAAACCAGATGGAATTCGCCCTCGTTGTCTCTATTCCTCATAAAATGTGACTCGACCTGGGCAAGTCGTAAAACTGCAGCCAGAGTAGACGGAGGATGTCTGCGGTCACCATACGGCAAGAGCAACGACCTGTCACACACAACCTCCGCGTCCCGATTTGAGATCTTCCTGGCGACCAAAATCACACCAAGCACAACACCATGGTCGGCACGCCCTACTTGGTGGCACCGGAAGTCGTCGCTTGCAAGGGAAACGGCCGCAAGATCGACATCTGGAACACAGGCATCATGGTCACCGAGATGGTCGAGAAAGAGCCACCATATCTCAACAAACCGCCGCTGCGCACCCAAGTGCGAGTGGGCCTTCGCAGACGCCTTCTCACGATGTCGGAAGTCAATCCGTCATTCCTCAAGGACTCGGTGTTGATACCGTGGGAGCAGACCGTAGCTACTGGCGTCTACGGCTGCATTGTACTATGCCAACCCAGTCGACATCAACACCTATCTGTACGTGAGGGCACGGGACCTGTTGTTTGGGCCAGAGGCTCGGGAGAGCACAAGTCGCCTGATG
>JAKLMF010000694.1:0-11230 GCA_022813555.1 Botryosphaeria agaves | reverse complement strand
GCACTGTACTTGGCTAGTAGAACTTCGCTGATGAGTTCAACAGGGTTTTCAAGAATAACGACACGGATGCAACTGAGACTATGACGAGGAAAGAGATCCAATAGTGCTGAAATGCATTCTCCTAGAGTAAGCTTGGTTCCATGGGAGAAGCGGCACTTCTTTGAATACCAGCAAATGCTCCATCATGGCCGGCTTGTCTTGATCTTTGCTGCTTCTGCCAAGAATAGGAGGGCATACCACTGTCAAGGCGTTGAATCATTGTTGACTCTGGTGTTCACTTCGCCTAGGGACTAGGATACGGAATGTAATCGATTTGAGCGCTCTGGTTTCTCTTTTCGCTTCCGTGTATTCATATTCCCACTGAGCGAACGAATCGAATTAGTGTGAAGACTGTGCTATTCGTACTTATTAGTGAGCGGCATCCAATCCGAAGGCGACTTCGTCACGAAAGGCGCGTATCAGCTGACTACAGCATGAAGCATATACGGTCCGAAACGGCACCATTGCAGCGGATTAGGCATTCAGCTCTTAGTGACGCATACATAACACATTTCGGGGGGACAATCAACTCTTCAGGGCGCATCAAGAACGTAAAGTCAGTTGACGCAGCTCCGGCAAAAGCCAAGACTTTTGTTGTCTATGCGCTGCCGTTACCAGACCCAGAGGACTGCACTGGCGTTCTTGTACATGTAAAACGAATAATCCGGGGTAGTGATGACCATGCACACCATACCACGTACCCATGCCGACGCCATGCGCTATCCAACAGCAACCCAACGCCTCAGCAAGCACACGGCCCGCTCCCAATAGTCCCTATATTAGTGAAGTCGTCATTCATAACCCAGCCCAGCGGCCGTCCTTCCCCTGTATGCTCCTTCATCCAGCCGAGCTCACTTCCCCTCCCTTCCTCTTAACAACGCCCACCAAGCTCTTCTTCCCTTTGATTTCCTAGCTCCAACCAGAAGACCCCTGCTCTACGCCTCTGACATCTCACTCTCGCTGCCAGCGCGGCGGCCCGTGCCTAGCCGGGTTTGTAGCACGTAGATCATGTAGGCGATCAGGGCGATGAAAATGAAGAGGATGATGATGATGAGGAAGATGACGAGGTTGCGCTTCATTGTTGCGTTTTCGTGCGCGGTTGGTCCTTCGTGTTGTGGTGGAAAGGCAGTGACTGTGCGAAAAGTCGGCAACCAGAAACTGCTGGAGAACTCTGGAGCCGAGTATCTGGGTGCTAGGAGGGCTTTTCGAGGGCGCGACGGGAGACGTTGGATTACGATGGGGTGTGAGATTGATGAGTTAACGATGGTATGCGGTATATACAGCGATGCAAGGCTGTCGAACACTGTATGGTATAGAGTTAGCCAACATACTCGGAAGCAAACAACGGTAATGACTTTACTCACCGAATCGGGTATCCAAACAACAACGAGAGTGGTCGTGAGCGAGTCGTTAAGAATACGCAATACAATGTTCAGAGGAGAGTCTTTCTCTTGACAGCTCGTGAGATGAGATGATTAGCAGTACGTTGAAACACTGCTCGAGCTGTGCGATGTGGAAAGGTATGGATTCTAGAACGATGCAGCGGCTCAAAGTGCATTCTTAAAGCTGCATGCACGCTGCATGGACGGGGGGGTGGTTGGGCGTCGCTGCCACCTCATTGCTGTCAACATGTGGCTGGGCGTGGGCTGGCACCGCCGCACAGATCAGCCTCAGGCGGTTTCTTGTAGGACTTGCACCAACGATGTCATCGGGAAATTCGTTGCATGATAACTTGGAAATTTCTGCTGCTGCAAGAACTCTCAATTGGTTGTAGGTGAATTCTGCTCATTACAAGGTCATATCGAGATGCTGCAAGCATGCAGGGATGTGATCGCTGTTCGGGAGCAGCCGTGCGGAAGGCGGGGAAGCTTGGCAGAGCTGCTTCCGTTTCTTCAGTTCTGGTTCCATTCGAACACCTCTCTGTCTTGACCACCTCCACAATACAAGGGAGCTCGGTTTTGTTGAGTGGACTTCTTCGTGGAGTAGAAATTGAGAACGCCGGATGCAACCACAACTAATTGATTGATTCCTTTCAGCTCATGAAGGCTGGGGACATTCTCATTCTACGTCTTCTCATTTCTTAACGTTAAGATTAACTGGAATCGATTTATCGGCTTTGCCACATCGCTCAAACATCCGGAGGTTCCCTCATTAAAAACCAACTCCTCCGTACCAGTATCGCGAGATCGTTCCTGAGTCCCTGAGCATACCCGACGACTGATGAACAACAGAGTACCCGGAGTATAGACTGCCTTATGCTTCCTAGCCTAAAGTGAGAAAGCCTCAGGTGTATTAAGACTGCAGCCAGTTCAGTTCACTGGACATTTCTACCTAATACTCAGCCATTGAAGCTGTTTCTAGCCCACTATACGAAGAGTCCGCGATTATACCGGTAATTTCGACTTGACGCTTGCGCCAGGTATATGATATTTCAGACTCAGAGATGATGAAAGAGATCTCCAGGAGAGCTACAGTAAGTTGTCAGAGATGAAGAACGGGTTAAACAATTCGTAATTGAGGTGAGTTCTCGCTATCACATTGAGTCTTACGGCAAAGAAAAAGAAGGGATGCTGAGTCGTTCTGGAACTCGATCGATTCTTGTTTTTGCCGTCCAATGTCTGCGCGTGTGAATTCACTATCCTGTCATCACAAGTATTATCGACGTTCTGTCACTGCTAACTGACTTCTTCTCCCTTAAAGTACTTCTCCTTCCGGACGATATCTCAACATCGTTTTGCCATGTTCGCCACCACTTATAGAAAAAACCGAGCAATATAGCAACAAGGGGTACGTTCGTTTGGAGCGTTACAGAGATGTCTACTCTAAGGAATTCTACGGAGAGATCCGTTGGAACACGAGATGTGACCCGAAAACATCTCCTTAGGCCATTCACCACGGCAAATGCCGAGATATCACAATCTCTGTGCGACGGCTCTCCATCAACGACGTCCGCATGGATACAATCGTACGGTCTGGCCCATGGAAACAGCCGCAACTAATGGCGAAGGGATTTTGTCTGTATATACCGCCCGCGGCACAAGTTACCAGATCGCTGGAATACGAGTGCCAACAATGACGCTACTGAGGAGAATCAATGGTTACACAAGTTAAGACAAAGGAAAGTTGTGCTTCGTCCCCACCTCCTACCTCATTGCCGCATTCGGCACGCTTTGTTCTCCGATCATGATATCAGGAATGGTGTACTACCGTGACCCAGCACTGAGGTCCCAGATACCCGCTCGTGTTCAGTTCATTTCAATTCACTCGACATGAACAGCATCGACCACCTCAAGTTGGTCCTCCCTGGACGGGCACAGCAAAAGGCCTCCGCGGCGTCCAAGCTCAAGTCGCCCATCTTAGCAAACAGCATTGACTATCTCGCTCACATCTTACCTTCCAAATTCACGAACGTGACCACACCACCTCAATCTCCCACCTCCCCCGCCTCAATCGCCTTATCCGCCTCACCCGCCTCACCCCGCAACAGCTCATCAGTACCAATGCAAAAGGAGCCCTTCACCGGCGCACACTCCATCGGCGCCCCCCCACCAAGCCCCACAAGCCCCCGCACCGCCCCCTCCATCTCCTCAGCCTCCATCTCCGCCGCCTCGACCTCCTCCCGCGACGAGCTGCTCGAGCCGCGCAACCCCGCCGACTACGACTCCTACCCGCCGACCAGCGACCCGGTGTCCTCGCTCCCATCACCAACCCTGCACCTGCGCTTCAGTGGCACCGACCTCGCGCTCGCCGCCCAGCGCGCCCACATGAGCGCCCAGCACCGCGCGCTCGCTGCGGGCCGGTACGACGCCTCGCTGTCCTCGCTCGCCGAGGAGGTCAACGGCAAGCTGGTCAGCTGTTGTTTGTCTCTGGACGGGCTGCAGGGGACGACGGCGAGGCTGTATGAGGTGCTGAAGAGGGAGATGGAGGGCGTGCTGCCTAGGCATGAGAAGCCGAGGGATTTTGACTGGTATTTGAGGGATGTGGTGTGGTGTGTTGTTGTGGGGTGTGTGGAAAGGGAAAGGGAGAAAGAGAAAGGGAGAGGCGATGTGGAGGAGTGGAGAAGGAAGAGTTTGACGTGGTTTGGGCGTGTTGATGGGGCGGGGGAGGGGTTGTTTTCGGCGATGAACTGGAAGGATGATTGATGGGGCATGTGGAGGTGGGATCGTTTGTTGGTATGTTTCTTTTGTTCGGGAGGGCTTGTCTCTTTTGGGTGGATATGGAGTTGGGAGACACACCGGATACTAGGGGAACGTCTTCCTTATACCCAGGTATAGAGTTCGAACTCCGTTGTATTGGACATGACTGTGACTGTACATCATAGTCTCTATGGCCTAACCCTATATCCCCATCTATTTACTCCCCAGCACACTCTTCACAGCCTCCAGAACCTGTGCGTGCACACCCTTCGGCGCCGCAACAACACCTTTGTTGTTCTTGAGTGTCCTTCCCTGGCCAAAGTCCAATCTCTTGCCCTCAGCGTCAGTGACTTCACCACCCGCCTCTCTCACAATCAGATCCCCCGCCGCATGGTCCCAGATCTTCTCCTGATAATCCTTCTTCACCGGCAGCCTGAGATACAAATCCCCGGCTCCTCTGGCGATACTGCCATACTTGGCCTGCGAGTCCATCCGCACGCTCGGCTTCGAGATGCCCAGCTTCTGCGCGATCTGGCTCTGATCGTCGTGACTCGAATGTGCCGCCTCGACGCTCTCGCAAAACGTCGCCTGCGAGATATCCTCAATCGTCTTCATGTGAATCTCCTTCCCCTCCTTCAGCGCCCCCGTCGCAAGCGCGCGACTCGTCGCTCCCTGCCCCTCCACAGCGCCAAACAGCACTCCCTTGCCCTCCTCATCCGACGCGTCCTCCCCAACATGTGCATCCAGCGGCGCTGCGTCATCAACAGGCAAGTTCGGGCACCCCAGCACCCCGACCTTGACATCCCCATCCACCATCAGCGCAAGACACACAGCATACTGCCCGCCCCTAAGAAACCCCTTCGTCCCATCAATGGGGTCGAGCGCCCAGATCCTCCCCCTATCCCCACCAGCACTCCTCCCCGCATCAATTAAATCCAGCATCTCCTCCACATCCCCAACCGGGCCTCCAATCTCCCTCTCCGCCCCCTCATCATCCAGCCTCGCGCCCCTCACAAGCTCCCATATCTGCTCGCGCAGCGCCTTGCTGTCGTCCTCGCGCAAGCTGGAGGCTTCCTCCTCGCCGACGATCTCGTCGTCGGGGAAGTTCTTGCGGATGGCGGCGATGATGAGAGCCTGGGCGCCGAAGTCGCCGATCGTGACGGGGGACTTGTCGTTTTTGTTCAGCGTACCTTTGGCTTTTTCGTGGAAGACGCGTTTCGTGAGGAGGGTGGCGCGTTGGACGGCGAGGAGGGCGGTGTGGAGTTCTTTGGCGTAGGGTTGGGCGGACATGACGGTGGTGGGAGGTGTTATGGGGAGGATGGTGGGGTGGGTGAGCGTTGTGAGAGGTTTGGTGAGGGAGAGGGGTCTGAGGTGCTGGGTTAGGAGGGTGAGGCGGGAGGTGAGTGGTGTGAGGAGGGATAAGGCCAGGATTGCTAGGGAGAGGAGGAGGATCTTGGTGGGTAGGCGGGTGTGGTGGGGCTTGGTGTGGTCCATGGAAAGTTCTGACAAAAGTGGGATGACGGACGACTCGCACAGCGGGCCGAGCCGATGTTGTTCCTGTCACTCTTTCATCTTGACACACAAAGCCTCCCTTTTCACTCTCCCTTACAAACACAACCCCCCCCTCACCAACTCCCATATACTCCCATTCTATCATGGCCGTCGCCCTCAACACCTCGAAACGTAAGTTCTACAAAATCCTCGACAACATCACCCACCCACCACCACCACCACCAACACCATCAACAATCCCCGTGCCATCCACCCCGACAATGCCCACCGAACCACCCACAAAGCGGTCCAGAGTCTCCGACGCCAGCAGCACAGCCGCTTCACACCACTCACCGCCCCCAGCAGCATCCACACCCCCCTCCCGCCCGTCCTCTCGCTACTACGCCCAGCCCCGACCCACCAGCGTCCGCCTCGTCCCCTCCACATCCGCATCCGCCTCGACCTCGACCTCCACTCCCAGCCTCACCACCATCAGCAGCGCCTCCGCCCCCAACGCCGCCGCAAATGCCTCGCCCGCACGCCCCCCACCAAACTACCTCCCCTCGTCCCAACCCGCCTTCCTCCTCCGCCTCCGCACCTTCGCCGACGTCAAGCTCTGGCCCCCCAAACCCTCCCCCCTCAACGACGTCGCCTGGGCCTCGCGCGGCTGGTCCTGCACCGCCTGGAACACCGTCGCCTGCAAAGGCGGCTGCGAGGCGCGGCTCGTCGTGAAACTGCGACCTGGCCGCAAAGACTCCGAGGGCCGCGAGGTGGCCCAGAGCGAGGATATGAGTCGGGAAGTGGAAGAAGGGTTGGCGGAACGGTATGAGGAGTTGATCGTTGAGGGGCATGGGGAGGGGTGTCTGTGGCGCAAGGGAGGGTGCAGAAGGGATATACAGAGGATCGGGATGGCGGAGGGCGGGGTGTGGCGCACGGAGCTGAAGGCAAGATATGAGTCCCTCCTGGCCATCGCGGAGGCGCTGCCGCAGCGTGTCAAGATGCCGGAGGGTGTCGATGTGGAGGAGCTGCGGCGCTCGCTGGCGCAGATCGGGGTCGCGCAAGAGCGGGACGAGGAAGGCCGCAAGGCGCTCGAGCTCGCGCTGTTTGGGTGGATTGGGCAGGAGGTCAGCGGGTTGCGGCTCGCGCGCTGCGAGCGGTGTTTCCAGCGTGTTGGGCTGTGGATGTATACGGCCAAGACGACGGCGACACCGCTGCCGCGGGCTGAGGATGCTGAGATGGTGTTTGACCCCGTGGAATTGCATCGCGAGCATTGTTCGTGGAAGAGCGCGGCGGCGCAGTGCGGCGTCGGCGGCTTCAGTGGGCTTGCGGGGTGGCAGGTGCTTGTGGAGTTGATCAAAGGGGTGCGGCAGCGGCGCGAGCATGAGAGGGTGGAGGTGGGGTCTGCTGGGACGGGAGATGGGGAGGAGGAGATGAGTGCTGTTACGAGAGAGGAGTCTAGGGAGGAGGTTGCGGCGAAGGATAGGGAGAGGGAGTCGAAGTTGGCGAGGTTGAAGAGGGCGTTTAGTGTTAAGAAGGGGAAGAAGAAGGCAGGAGATTAGGGAGGTGGTAGGGAGAGTAGGGACGGGGGTGATGGAGATGGAGATGGCAATATAATCGGCGTGCGCGGAACGAGATGACACGACCTCAAATAGCTGGGATTTCATGTCAGAGTTTAATTGGGATGTCCTCCACAACGCAAGTCATTTAGGAAGCATCCAGATATGCCTGGCACCTCGGCTGCTCTACGAACCCAAGCTTAGTGCCTAGTCTTGTGATACGTCTCTGCTGTACTTGATCCATTCGATTAATAGTCTGATAAACTCTCCGTTCACTAGGCACGACAAGAAGCGTTCGACTAGAGCAGACTATCTTGGTGAGGATGTCCCTCACGATTTAAACCCAAGGGCGCGGCTTTCCTAAGAAGTGCTCAGATATCGCTGTTACCTTGCTGGTTTGCTTATCCCCAAGTGTGCACCTGAATCTAAGGGAGGCATTCTGAGTGAACCTGGACTCTAGCAAACTCACTGTATTGTTCCATTAGGAGGCTCGCTAATGAAAGCGAATTGCTCGACTGAGAACTTTGCTTTACTGGAGTGTCTCCTGATGCTTTTGGCACCCCGCCTTCTTCACCAACGCAAATTCACCGCCTAAAATATTGATACACCTTTATTACACCCACAACATTCAATTCTCTACTTGATTTTCTTGTTCTTAAGGCGTATGACTTCCCCGTTAACGAATACTCCCTTGCCTTCAGGTTGTTAGTAAACGGTGATATAAAGCTCTGGTGGTGAGCCGGGGTACTGTGACATACCTTTATACGGCTCCGGTGGCCTCCACGCCCGAATCTTCGCCGCAAACTGCATCACCACCTCCTTCTCCACGCCCTCCAGCAGTATCCGCGTCGGCTGCGGCGTGCTCGCCTTGACCCCCTTCGGCAGCCCCAACTCGATCGGATGCGAGTACCCGACCTTGAGATTCACAAACCGCTGCCCGTCGTACTCCGGCTGCTTCGTGACGGCCGTGTTCTCGATCGTCGCGCGGTAGCCCACCCCGACGAGTCGCAGGATGGCCGTGTGGCCTTCTGAGACGCCGAGGATGTGGTTTTGGAGGTAGGCCCGGGTCGTGCCTGTCGAAGAAATCAGCTGCCACCCACAACAGCAAGGCGAGGCTATCACGCACCCCACATCTCCCTCTGCTTCCGGTCCTCCGCGTCCTGCACCGCTAGTACAGGCCCGCCTGCTGCACCCTGGTCGATGCTGATGTACGGAGGGATTTGCATCGCCATCTCGCCCAGCGGGCCTTTGACTTGCACGGTTGACATTGGTTGAGTCCGGCTTATGCTTCCGCCAGCTTTGGAAGCTTGCGGTGTGATCACATTAAATGTGACTTCGGGAGGGACGGAGAGAGGCGCGCGCCCGATTTTGGAATGGCATTGGGGGGAGGAGTGGAATGGTCGGGAGAAGGCGGGGACGAGGAAGGAGGGGAGAATTGCTGAGGGTGAAGAGGAGGTGAGGGCGCTTTGGAGGCAGCGCCGCTTGGCTGTTGGTAACATCTTGGTGGTGATGGGGAAGTGAGTGCGAGCGCGTGGTTCTGATGGAAGTTGAAGATTTGTTCCGATTGGGACTAGCGGGGGTGAACTTCTGCAGGTCGAACTCCGACTTCATGCTCGTGATCGTGGATGCGTTTTGATGCATCCTCTCACTGCACCATCATTACTAGGATTATCAATGGACACTGCAGTAGAAGACGCTGCTACTCAATGACAGAATACGCGTCCCATAATCTTATAAAATACCTTACACAAGCTCAACCCACGCCAACTTCCTGATACTCTGCACACGCTGCTATACGTTGAACTTTCCCGCTTCAATTGTGACACTTTGCAAGGCTCTCAACCCTCAGCAACAGAAGAGGCTCGACTCTATGACCTCTGAAGCTGTTCTTTGCGTGATCTTGTTTATCTCAGTGATTCCTGAACTGATTTCCTGAGGCGGATGTGGGAATCCACTATCACAAGTACTGGCTTCACGTTCACCTCTTGTCTTATCGTTCCCCAAGTATACTTCTCTCCTTCATCAAAAATTACCATTCCTTTGACTTCTTCTTCTCTGCTCGTATAAGACCTCAAACATCTCTTCTCAACTTCTCTCTTCTTCAACTCGACAGCCTTAATCGCACGCAACGATCACTGGCACGATGGCATCACCTCGTACTCACCACATCATCTTAGTACTATCATTATCAGTTACTACAACCGCATTGTTCTTCTCCTCTCATGGCGCAGGTTTGTCTCTAAACATCCGGAACCTACACTCTTGAAACCCCTGCTGAAGTCACCCAACATGTTATTAACTTGACGTTCTTAGATGGATCATCAGCCCCTACGGACCTCCATACCGACCTGGACCTCAACTCGATGCTCCATCGAACCCCAGTTCACCAGCCAGAAGTCTTCGCCCAAGCCCTAACAATCGTACAGTCACTGGAGACTCAACCATCCTGCAATCGCATCGCCACGGTCGCACTGATCAACTCTTGCCAATCACTGGAAGTGTCGGCAACCGAAGCTGGAGAAGCAACTGACAAATCCGAGTTACTACTAGATGAGGTCAAGTCGGAATACGCGGCCAGACTTGCAATCTGTGAACTCACAGGCGCCAAGGCGGACGTGCCGCGTGAATGTCTCGACCTTGTGCCCTCGCGACAGGCGTGCGGGAACGGCGGTTTCCGGAAACTCTTCCGCCGCAGCCAGCAGTCTGGACCGGACAGTCAGAACAAAGCATGTCATCGAGGCATCACAGAACAGCAGTTCGCGCAGTGTCAAACAGCGCTGGCTTCACGGGCGCAATGGTGGACAAGCTACAGCAATGCAAGACAGAACGCCGTCGTTGTGTGCCAGGCCAGTAGAGATGCTGTCGAAAGAGGTGAGCCAATGCGACTTCTCCTTGTCCCATTAGTTTCTGCCCCGAAAAGGCCGAACCAGGAAGGGGTTAGGTCTGACGTCTTGCACAGATCGCTAACACATCTTTCTACAGACCAGCAAATCGCGACATACAAGGCAATGGCTGGCGTGACTTCCGATCTGACATCCGCTCTGTCGAAGTCGCTACAGGAGGCTATTAGGTTCGCGGAAGCCGTTCAGGAGATGCAGACGCAAACACTACGAGAAACTCAACAGGGAATCGCAACCGCCAAGGACGCTTTCTCGCAGCTTACAGCCGACATCAAGTCAGCAATCGAATCCATGCTTGGCGTCACCTTCCGTGCTGCAAAGGACGTGGAGAGTGTTATTGGCGGCCTGAGCCAGGTTTGGAGTATGCCCTCATACCCAAGTCTTGCGCTGACTCTCAACAGAGCATCGATCGAATGAACACGAAAGTCAACAACACGACTACGGATATGCAAGCCCTGTACGACGATGCCGCGAGGCGTGACCTTGAACACGCAGCCGCTCAAATTTACAACTGGAAACTCAGTAATGACTTGTCCGCAAGCGTCCATGTCAACATAGAGACCATCAGAAATGGCATCATCTATGGCCTGACACAGGACATACTGCTTGCTCAGGGCGGGGTCGCCAACCTCACGGCAGAACTTCAGGACGCTTCATCAGTGACAGCGCAAAACATTGAGAGATCCGAGCGTCTGGCAGAGGAGCTCAAGCAACTGCATATCGGCGGGCGCTTCGGGATTTCCATCGCCAACGGGACAGGAATAGCCGTGTTCGTCATGCTGGTCAGCCGAGTCAGTATGGAGTTGGCCAAATGGGCAGCTATTGGTGCAGGTAAATGTCTCCAATATCGGACGTCACGTTCTTGAATTGATCGACATACAGGCGCCACCTGGGTAATAATAGCATCGAACACTCTCAGCAATCTTCCGAAACTTACCCTTCACTTTGCCTCGCTACCAGTCTTCTCCATATCTCAGGGTGTCCTCTACACAGCGCTCGGGATATCAGCTGTGATCGCTGTTTGCATCATTGTCTACTTCATTACGCGGCGGATGACCCTGGTGCGGGACGAAGATGCGACCATACCGAAGATCGAGATCCCAAATCC
>JAKLMF010000693.1:0-11234 GCA_022813555.1 Botryosphaeria agaves | reverse complement strand
TGTTATGTCCTACCATGAATATGCAATCCGTATAGTCAATATCCGTGTAGCTTCCTGGCTGGCCGTCACTGCCAAAGCTCTCTCGCATCGCAGCCGCTGCGGTGGCAGTGCAGAGCCGTGTATTTCTCAAACTCTCGTCAGCGCCGATTCAGAATATCCTCAAGTGATGCATACCCATCCATATGCAAGGTGTTGAGGCCGCCTTTGCCTACGAGGGCTAGGGCATAATATTCTTCCAAAAACAACTGCCCAGACGTGTAGAAGCCGATGCCATGTCCGGTCAAGCGTTCTCTGATATCCTTCGCCTTACTTACGATCAACTCCATGGCCTCATCCCAGGAGGCGCGTTGAAGCTGCCCGTTTTTGCGTATTAGTGGATGGGTCAAGCGGTCCGGATGCTGCAGAGAAGTCCAGCCATGCAACCCCTTGGGTCCCAGGCGACCTTTGTTCACTCTGTCCGTGATTCGGCCACGGACACCCACCACACGCCCATGCTTGACGCCAATGTCCATCCCACAGCCATTGCTGAAGTTGTTAGCGCATGGATCGGATAAGTTCCATTACTACTACTGCTATCCCGTCCGGGACGATGAGCGTTGCTGCTGGTCTTCTCGGGGATCGTAACAAATTGTAGAACCTGGGGCGAGGATGGACCGGCTGTCTTCTTAAACATTCAGGCCATCCTCAATGAGCGCAGGTGGACACTCAGCTTGAGAAGGACTGTTTTGGCGTTGATCTTCAGCAGCAGCATCCGCTGTCCTGGACGGGATAGCAGTATCAAACTTTCGCGTCCTTACCTACACAACACACAGGCACTCTGCACCCATTTCTCAGGCTCTTCAATCACATGCTCATCCAATCTGGACGGCCACTCGTGTTTGTACGGTGTTCTCGGACCGTATACATCCTCTATTGAGTTCCGGCTTTGGCGTGGCACAGGGGAAGCGCAGGTTTCCATCCTACAATGCTGACACTCGAGTCCTCTTGGCTGGCGGTGAAGTGGTCAACAATCGGGTTTAGAGCAAGAGGCTGATCGCGTCGCTTAAAAGCTTGGAGTCGCGCGGAGATGCACAGCGGATCTTCTTGACAGCAGTTGCCATCCATGCTGATGAGTCCAATTTCCTCGAGCTTGTTTCTATGGAACAGGGCGCCGAACCAGCCTTCCATTGGTCTTGACCCCAGCCATCCTGAAGGGCCAAAGCGTCCGTCCTTGTTCCTGCGACCAATGGCTCCGACGCAATTTGTAAAGGGAGTTAGTGGCTTCTGAGCGGCACAGCTCTCCCACTCGTGGAGGTCTGGCACTCTTACGTACACGGCTGCCATGCTTTCAAGAGGGCCGACCGAGTCAACGATCCGCCTCATTGGCATCTCCATCCGCATATCCGCGGAAGCCGAAGAGACGTGCTGGGGAGAGTGCGAAGGAGCGCTATCCAACTCTGGCCATAGATCGGAAATGGCCGCAGCTCGGAAAAACCAGCGTCCGCATAGAATCCAGCCTCACGTGAGTGTCCACTTCTCAGCATGGTTCAATCCTCGCCATCTTTGATAGTTCTAGAAGAGAAATGAGACTCGTCGCATTAAATATCGTCAGATCCTAATGTACAAGAGATGGCTCATTACCCAAGATAAGAGGAGTTTTTCGCAAACATATGAGAGAGAACCGCTGGATGAGCCAGACCACGAACAGAACAAAGGGAAACAGTCGCTGAAGAGCAAAATACCAGACCGCAAGACAACAAAAATACAGGGGATATATCCAAAAAAAGACCAGATATGCAAACTTTCCCAACTAATACCCACTCCAAGTTCAGCTGATCAAGCTGACTCGAGGGAGAAACCATGACCTTCATCACTTCCTGAAGTGACCGGTCTCTCCGCAGACTGAGGCCTCTCGATGTTCAGTGGACATCTTTACTTGCCTCCTAGCAGACCTCCAACAATCGGCAGCCCAGAAACCGGGTTACCGCCCTTCTTCTTGTCCTTCTTTCCACCAAGCATATCACTGATGCCACCAAGACCCAGGCCCTTGAGCAACTTGTTGATACCCAAGCCACCCAATAAGCCGTCGACCAAACCACCCAGCCCAAGCCCGCTAAGCAGCTGTCCGACCAGCCCCAACACACCGCTGAGCAGCAAGCCAACGGCCGCCAAGATCTGGAACAGCGGCTGGGTGAGTAAGCCCCACAGCGGGTTGAGCTTCTTCTTGGCGTGCGGCATGTCCTGCAGCTTCTTCTTCGCGTTGTCGATGGTCGTGACGACGGTGCCGGTGAGCTCCTTGAGGAGGTCCGCAAGGCGGTACTCCTCGGGCGTGGCGTCGCGCGTGCCGGCGCGGCCTTTAGCTTGGGCGGCAATGCGGCCGTCGGGGTCGAGGCCGCGCAGCGAACCGTTGCATTCTTGGAGGACGCGGCCGGCCTCCTCGATGAGCGGCTTCACGTCGTTGACGAGCTGCTCTTCGTCAAGCTCCTCGCGGGGCGTGCGGTCGGCCTTGTCAATGTACTGTTTGTAGCGTTAGTATTCCTTTCACGATGAACCAACTTTTGGGGGGTTCAGTCTTACCTCGGTGATCTGCTTGCAAATAGGCTGCACCCTCTCCAGCGTCTGCTGGCAGATGTTGGCCATCTTATCCGCAATCTCCGCGTCCTGCTGCCTCTGCAGCTCCTCCTCAGTCAGGCCCTCTTCTGGCACCTCCTCCTCCTCCTGAATGTTCTCAATCAGAGTGACCTCGCCGATCTTGTTGCCGTCATTGTCGATGACGTAGCCGTTGTCATCGATCTCAGCGCCAATGCAGTGGCCAAGATCGCCAGCAGTGAGCCTGCCAATGAGGTTGCCATCATCATCACGGACCTCGCCATCCTTGTTGACGCGGCGGCCAGACATGGGGTTCTTCCTCCTTTCCTTCTCCTCTGGCTCCCACCTCTCAGCCTTACCGATGACGTTGCCGTACTTGTCCTCGATCTCACCGTCTTCATCGACGGCGTGACCGACAAGCTTCTTGATATCACCTTCGATGACACGTCCGACAATGCTGCCGTCTGGCGTCTTGACGGTGCCATCCTTCTGGACAGTGGCATTGTCAAAGCCGGCGAACGGTCCCTCGGTGGCCCTGTCCATGCCCTTGACAAGCTCAGCCCGGCCGATGACGTTGCCGGCGTCGTCCCAGATCTGGCCCTGGCCGTCAACCTTCCTGCCAGCCAGGGTCTTCGGGTCGCCCTCTACGATACGGCCAACAATCTTGTTCGCGTCGTTGACAACATTGCCGGCCTTGTTGACGGTGCAGCCAGCGAGGGTGGACAGATCCACCTGCTCTTCTTCCGGTTCCTCATACGGCTCGGCGTGACCTTTGACGTTGCCGAATTTATCGATGATGTCTCCATCATCGTCAACTGAGTGGCCGACAAGTCTCTTGGGATCGCCCTCCGTAAGGATACCGACAATGTTGCCATCAGCATCCTCGACCTTGCCACCAGGCACGACCTTGAGACCCTCGAATCCGGCGAAAGGTCCCTCAGGTCTGGCAACGCGTTCGTTCTCTGGGATGAGCTCGCAGCGGCCGACGACCTTACCGACATCGTTGTGAATTTGACCTTCGCCATCGCTCTTGCGGCCAGCGAGCTCCTTGACATTGCCCTCAACCAGACGACCTACTGGGACGCCACTCTCGTCAACAAGGTAACCTTGCTTGTTCAAGACCTTGCCTTCAAGGATCGACAAGTCTGGCGCCTCCTGCTCAGGCTCCTCCTCCAAAGGCTCTGCATGACCCTTGACGTTGCCGTACTTGTCGATGATGTCGCCGTCCTCGTCAACGGGAAGGCCTATGAGTCGCTTGGGGTTTCCCTCGACAATCTGGCCAACGATGTTGTCATCTTCGTCGGCAACCTTGCCATCTGGAACCACACGCAGACCTTGTAGACCAGCGAATGGGCCCTCAGGTTTGGCTTCTCGCTCGGTCTCAGGGATGATCTCGACACGACCAATGACCTTGCCGTTGTCGTTCCAGAGCTGACCGTTCTCGTCGCACTTCTTGCCAGCGCACTCCTTGACATTGCCTTCAACCAAGCGAGCAATGGGCACACCTTCGTCGCCGATGACGTTGCCCTGCTTGTTCACGGGCCTGCCCCTGACGATGGAGTAGTCGACGGCTTCTGGCTCCGGTTCCGCCTCCGGCTCCGCTTCCTCGTAGCGGTCCGCATGTCCGACGACGTTGCCCTTTTTGTCGATGATGTCTCCGTCCTCGTCTACGGTGCGGCCAACAAGCTTCTTAGGGTCACCATCAACCACCTTTCCGACGATATTGCCGTTCTCGTCCTCGACGTAGCCGTCTTGAACCACGTGGAGGCCTTCCAGACCAGCGAATGGGCCTTCCTCATCAGGCTCCTCCTGTTCCACTGTCACTGCGCGACCAATAACGTGACCCTTGGTGTCCCAGAACTGACCCTGGTCATCGCACTGAACGCCCAGCTTCGACAATCTCTTGGCATCACCTTCGACAAGTTCGCCGACAACGTTGCCGTTGGCGTCGACGATCTTTCCTGCCTTGTTGCATTTAAGGCCTTCGAGGATGTGCAGTGGTGGTAGCTCAGGGCCTTGATCTTCGGGGGCCTCTTCGCCTTCGCCTTCGCCTTCGCCTTCACCTTCCTGACCTTCACCCTGCTCTCCTTCCTGGCCCTCCTGCCCTTCGCCTTCCTCACCCTCAGCGGGAACTTCCTCACCCTCGGGAACCTCCTCGCCCTCGGGAACCTCCTCGCCCTCGGGAACCTCCTCGCCCTCGGGAACCTCTTGGGCAATGGTCTTGACTCGACCAATGACCTTGCCATCGTTGTCCAATATCTCGCCCTTGTCGTTGGCCTTCTTGCCTGCGCACTGAGCAAGATCTCCGTCAACGAGCTCTCCGATGACTTCACCCTCCTCATCGAGGATCTTGCCCTTCTTGTTGACCTTGAGACCCTCCAGAACCTCCAGACCAGGCAGCCTCACTTGGGGCTCCTCCGGCTTCTCGGCGGCGAGTCTCTCGCGAAGGTTGCTCATGGCTTCGTCGGCAGCTTCGCCAGGTACGACATGAACTCTGCCGATGACATTACCGTTATCGTCAAGGACTTCGGCACGGTCGTTGACTGTCTTGCCGGCACACTTCTTGGCGTCGCCCTCAGCAAGCTCGCCGATTACTTCACCCTCCTCATCAAGGACCTTGCCCTTCTTGTTAACCTTCAGGCCGTCCAAGATCCGAGGGTCCAGGATGCCGCGCTCCCTGAGCACTTCGGCGGCGCCCTCAGCAAGGTCGACCTTGCCAACGACGTTGCCCTCGTCATCCAAGACCTCGCCTTCTTGGTTGACAGTCTTGCCGGCAAGGTCCTCCTTGTCGCCTTCGACGAGTTCACCAAGCACGTTGCCCTCCTCGTCGACAACTTGGCCCTCGGCGTTCAGTTGCTTGCCTTCAAGAGCCTCAACGCCCGGCAGCGCTTCCTCGATATCCTCGGCTTTATCCTTGATATCGTCAACCGCCTCACCGGCCTCCGCGATGCCATCCTTGGTGTCATCGACGCCTTCTTTGGCCTCATCAACACCTTCCTTGAGGTCATCAACGGCTTTGCCGGCCTCTTCGTTGGGGGCACCCTCCTCACCCTCCTCTTCGTCGCCAGTGGGGTAATATTCGGCGGCCTCCGGCAAAACCTTCGCTCGTCCGATGAGGTCTCCATCCTCGTCGAGGATTTCACCGTCCGCGTTGATTGGTCTTCCTACAAGGTCCGCAGCGTCGCCCTCAACGATCTGTCCGATTGTGTTGCCGTCTGCATCGAAGACCTGGCCGGTTGCGTCGCAGGTAAGGCCCTCAAGGATGCTTGTGCCGGGCAGTTTGGCCTCGCCCTCCTCGGCCTCGTCGCCAGCCTTCTCAGCCTCCTCCTTGGCCTTCTCGACCTCCTCTGGAAGGAGCTCGCAACGGCCAACAAGATCACCATCGTCGTCGAGGATCTCTCCGTCGTCACTGATGGTGTAGCCCTCAAGGTCCTCTGCATCACCTTCGACGAGCTTGCCAATAGGCTTGCCGTCGTCTCCAAGGATGGTGCCGTCCTTTTCGACGCTGCGACCCTTGAGAACGGACAAGTCGGGCACGGGAGCCTTGTCGGCAGCGCCCTCTGCGGCGTCAGTGGCATCCTTTGCGGCATCCTCGGCATCCTTCGCGGCATCCTCGACACCACCAGCCGCAGCCGGCTCACCAGCCTCCTCGGCTTTCTCGCCAGCCTCATCAGCGGTCTTCTCGGCTTGCTCAGCGACATCACCATCCTCATCGGCAGTGTCTTTGGCAGCCTCCTGAGCGCCCTCTGCAGTGTCCTCGGCGCCCTCGGCAGTGTCCTTAGCACCCTCCTCAGCCTCCTCGGTGGCTTCTTGAGCGGTGTCTTGGGCACCTTCAGTGGCGTCCCCGGCGGTATCCTCAGCGCCTTCAGCGGTGTCCCCAGCGGCTTCCTGAGCCTCATCCGCAGCGCCTCCAGCCTGCTCTGCTGTTTCTTCAGCAGTATCTTGGAGATCCTCCGGGGCCTCTTCCGTGGCCTTGGAAGGATCCTGGGACGCCTTGCCTGCGAGGTTGGAGGCCTGGTCCGCGAGATCCTTCGCGCCGCCCAATCGGCTTCTGGCCGGTTTCTGGGCGGTACTAGTGCTCTCGCTGGGTGTCTCTTCAGCAGTGTCCTCGGCAGTGTCCTCGGCAGTGTCTTCTGCCTCATCTGCGTCATCACCGGCATCATCACCAGCCTTTTCGGTGGCGTCGTCGGCAGCATCGTCGGCGGCGTCCTCGACATCTGCTTCGGCGCCTTCTGCTGTGTCTTCAGCACCGGCTTTGGTGTCCTCGTCGTCATCAACAGGCTTTGGTTCGGCTTCTTTGAGGTCGCCTGTGTCGCCAACCTTGCCCTCCGTGGCATCGTCGTCGTCATCGTTAGCGGCACTCGTGTCGGCCTCACTCTCGTCCTTCATCTCGACCCCGCGGGCCTCTTCTTGTGGCTTCTCAGCGGTGTCCTTTGAAGTGTCCTTTGCACTGTCCTTGGCGTCCTCGGAGGTGTCCTTGGCGTCCTTTGCGGTGTCTTGCGCACCCTGCGCGGTATCCCGTGCAGTGTCCTTTGTGTCTTGTGCGGTCTTTGCGGCATCTCCAGCCTTCTCCTGCGCATCATCGCCTGATGGCCGGGGAGGCAGCTGTGGAGAGTCGCTTCCCCCCGGCTTCTGAGCTTGAGGTCTCCGAGCTGTCAGAGGCGTGCTGTGTCAGTGGTATGCGCAAGTTTAGCAGCGTGTGCAAGATCACGGTACTTACCTAGTTTGGTCGGTGTACGGGGGGTTCCACCGGTCTTTCCTGCTGCGGGCGATGGCATGGTGTCTGATGTGTGTGCAGTCTGCGGGGAGGATGTTTTGGAGCGGTTTGCAGCGGGGGATGATCGGTTGGGTGTAGGGGGGAATGAATAGTATGCGTAAGATGATCGGTTGCTTGTCATGTAACTCTCGTCATAAACGACGTGAAGGTGGAAAGGGGAGAAAATGGGTGGTGACGGGTGGCAGGTTCAGGAGATAAATGGGAGAGGGCGGACCAGGAGGACATCAAAGCAGAGAGCATGACGTAGGCAGCAGTTAGGATCAAGCAGAGCGGTACCAAGGAGTCGGTGGCTCGATCCGGCAGCCCTAGTTGGTGAATGGGGCAGGTTCGCGCACGGGAAACAAGATTTGGGGGCAGTCGCAGGCAGGCCGTCACCCCATTGCCGTTACGCAAAGGGTCAACTGGCCGCCGGTCACCACGGGCGATTGGGCCGCTTGCACGCTGCATTGCGTCACGGGCTCCAGCACCAGCCGCAGCGTGGGGCGGGAGCTTGATGCTGGTTTGATTTGGGGTGTGACAGCGCGGCGGCCAGGTCTCGAAGCAGCTGTGGCTTGAACGCGCACCACGTATGCGAGTGGCCAATCGACGATGCGCGCCTGCAGCAGCGTGTTGTGGGGGAGCTCAGGAGGAGCTCGGGCAGCAGTCCAGCTTCGCCGCGCGCGCTGGCCGGCATCGTGACGATCGAAGAAGCCTTTTGCGATCGCTCTGCGCCGCACGACGCCGCGCTACCTGCTAGTCGCGCAGAGACCAAACAGCCAGCGCGCTGGAGGGACGCGGAGACCGTTTCACGCCGATGAGGCTGAAGCCGTTCTGGCGCGGTGCTCGTCCTGATGATGAAACCTGAAGCCGACAGGTCGCAGGCGCTGCATGCTGCATGATGCATGATGCATGATGCAAGCCTCGGACGGGGTTGCGCTGGGTTGTGCTGGGGCGCGTGTGGCAGGTCGCCCGAGCGGGCAGCTGGGGACGAGCGTTGTCGTGCTGGTTGGTCGGCCTGTTTCGGGCCGTCTGATGGGGAGGGTCCTGGCCAGCGAACCAATCGCAACGGAGCAACGGCCACAGATGCGTCGGGATGCGCGTCCAAGCAAGCTCGTCGTGTGGGAAAAGTGGGAAAAGATTGGCCATGACTGCGGTGGCTGCGACCGGCCGCGTCCTTGGCTCGGGTCTGGCAGAGATGACATCCATTGCCGTTGTTCCTGTCCATCTTCCTTGCCGGGCGGATTGACGGCCTTGCTGAGCAGACCCTGGCATGGCTGTCCGCGAGGCACGACACGCTTGCAACGGAGTGTTGTGACCATGGCTCCGTGCCAGAGAAGACTTGCCGTTGTGACCGGCGCTGCAGTCTGCAGTCAACCCCGTCCGAGCGGGAGGCTGTCAGCGTCCGAGCTCCTTCAGTGTGACATCAACCTGTGACGATTGCAGGCGCAACACTCGACACCAAGCCTTGACCTCGAAGCAATGGAGCGCTGCGTCGACGATCGCCACTCTCCGCGCATGCATCTCCCTCATCGCGAGCGTGTGCGAAATTGCTCCGACTCTCTGTTCCTGCATCCGCCCGCGACGCCTTCGCATGCATGGGGCAAAGATCGTGTCCTCTAACCTAGCGCCATAGCAGTAGCCACTGCCCGATGAGACGTCCCCCGACGAGCCGACTGCGTGCACCAGCCACCCAGCCATGTGGCATTCGAGCTCGCTCTAGAGAGTTGAGAGCGCGCCGAGACATACACTCGTTCAGGTCACGTGCAGTCATCGGCAAGGCTTGTCCCATCTACAAGTGGAAGGTGCTCTGAGCACGGCAGTCCGACAGCATAGCTACAAGCACCGGTCCTGTCAACAGCACGCAGCACGTGGTTCTCATCCAACAAAGCTTCAAACCACCGGACTTGTCATGTACTTGTATCTAGGGAGACAGTTGTACGCAAAGAGTGGGTAGGATTCAACGGCATCACTTCATACAAGAACGTCAGAAGACCAACTGGAGCCAACTTTGGTAGGGGCATCAACAAAACCGAGCATCACGTTCATCTTCTCACCAGCAGTCACATCTACGGTCCAGTAGACGCCTTGGTCTTGTCTGGTGGAGGTGCAGCACCGCCGGTCGTGGGCAGGCCCATGAAGATCTTGAAGTAGTCTGTCGAGCCATTAGCATCAGTGCCCAGAGCATTACACTCGTTGAAGGTTACTGACCGTAGATCATCCACTGCAAGCCGGTCAATGTTCCGATCATGACAATCCTGACTGGCAGCCCGTTCCACAAGCCGGGGAAGCCAATCTCCTTGTAGATGCGACCCATGGCCGCTCCGAACGCTTCACCGGGCATACGAGTGGCGTTGAGCTTGGAGACCATGACATCGGCTGGGTGGCTGACGATGGCGCAGAGAATACCAGCGATGTAACCACCGGTGAATGAGACTGCCGTCTGCGCACCCTTGCCGTAGTCCTGCTTGGTTCCTGGAAGACGCTTGTAGATCGCCTCGACAACAGTTTCGAACGACGCGAACTTCATCATCGTGTAAGGGATTTGACGACCCCAGAGTGGATAGAGGCCTTTGTACAGTCTGTTGTACTGTTAGTCAGGCCACGTGCACGTGACAACGGCAGTTTCTTCATACCCGCTAACGCCTTCCTTGCTCGTGATCCTGTTGATACCATCGAGGGTGCCACTAGCAAACGGAGGAATCGTGGTTTGCATGCGAACCTTGACGGCCTCGAAGGGGCAAAGGGCAATATCGGCAATGAACTCCGCGGAGGCACTGGCGGCAAGGTACAGCGCGGTCTTGTAGCGATAGGCATTGTGCTCCCCAAGTAGGTCCGAGTAGAACTTCTTGAAGAATTCGTATCCTCCGTATTTGAAAGCGCCTTGGGCCTGATGGTTTCGTGTCAGCTATGTGCTTCCACTCACTTTGACAGATGAACTTACAGAGTAACCCCAGAATGTTGGCCCCCCTCCGGTGTAGATACCACGGACGCCCTCGGCGGCGCTGATCTTGCGCCAGGCCTCGAAGTTGCCCTTGTACATCTTCGGGTCGACCTGGCGGCGACATTTCACCAGATCCAACGGCGTGACCGACCAATGGGTTGCGCCCTGTCATGGTAAGCTACTTCGTCCTAACATGTAAGCTGCGGGAGATGGTACGAACGCAGGCAAGCATTCCACCGAGAGTGCAAGTAGCATAGTACTTTGGCGAATACAATCTGATGTTGCCAGTTGCGGCTTGAGCCTTGCTGCTGGCTTTCTCGAACTCCTTCACAGCAGCATCGCTAAGCTGCGCAGTCTTGTGCTTCGCATCGTCGACCACAGACCATGCGGGGTAAAGCTCCGATCGCGCCTGGTATTTGGTCCTAGGCGCTTCGACAGGTGAGGATTGCTGGCTCCTCCAGGGAGACGCAGTGGAGAACGTCTCCCTGAGGGCAGTTTGAGTGGGGATGGGGATAGGCATTGTCTTGGATGTGGTGATGGTCAGCGAGCTGTGGACGACGCTGGCTTATCAGCGCACGGGACGGTGCCCTGTGCTTACCTACCAGTCAGATACGGGTCGCGCAGTACCGTTTGACAGTTGGGGAAGTGGGCGGCTCCAAGCCCACAAACACAGAGGTTACGGAAGCGATGAGAAGAGCACAATTGGAAGAACAAGTGTGTAGCTCTGATGAAGCAAGTGGAGGAGGCCGTCTGAGGAGCTGTAGAGTAGCTTTACCCCAGCTTTTGGTTGCCAAGCCGATGACGTTGGTGTCGTTTCCCCGAGTCCACTTCCCGCCCATCGCTCCCGTTAGGGGAACGTTGACAGGACCCACTCACGCGGGTGACAAAAAAGGTGAGCCTCGTTAAATACTTTCTCTTCTCAAACTCAAGTAGCAACTTAACCAAGCATTAGATTTATATTCGAAAAAT
>JAKLMF010000692.1:0-11237 GCA_022813555.1 Botryosphaeria agaves | reverse complement strand
GTGACAAGCTGCGCGTGGTGTAGAATATGGACTCATTTACAAAGCCTCCCTTGACCTGGTGACCACGACCATCCTGCTCGCCATGGATCGATCCACTGCGTTTTCTGCTCTGCAATGGTAGAGAGTCCTCGGACACGTGATCTGACTGGTGAACCAGTCTGTCCGTCTGCATGCAACAGACGACCATCCATCTCTTTCTTGCTACGAACTTGGTCCAGAGGAGGTCTCGATACTCGTAGAAGGATCCCTTTGGTGGAGCAGAAGAGGCTTCCCAATCCTGCCACCAGTTCCGGAATCCTGCCGAAGCCGGATCTGTGGCGGATAGCGCATCTATCAAACGGACGTGACTGCGGAACGCTTGGTTGCAAGATGGAGCTTGCGGCTCATGTGCGTGCAGATCGACCAGGAATGTCGGCCTTGGATCATGCTCGAATATGTCGAGGATGTCTTCCATCCTCTCGTGCATAGAACTATAATCTGAGATCCTCGGTAACCGATAGTGCGTGCGACTGGAATGACCTGATGGCCTTCTTAGACCACCTCATGCTCCTGGGTTTAGCTGCTCGTCGTCCTGGACAGGCTTAATGCAATGTGGCTGCGCACAGAAATCAGTCAACACTTGATCACTAGTGCTGTGCTACCCGTGTCGTGAGATATGTCGCTAGAGAATCTTGTAGTGGTACAGCTGCTGAGGAATGCGCAAACGACGTACACGCCGCCACCACTGCAGCAATGGCAATCACGTTTTGACCATGGTAATTTTTGTCAGTAGAGGTTTATTTTCGCCCGTTCTAGATCGGCGCTCGATGCAGGAGCCGCATGACATCATGCGTCTAATTATCTTTCAAGGCTACCCAATGCTCTTTCCTCGTTTGGTGTCAGGACAATAATTAGCATCGAAATTGAAAACCGTAGTGCCAGTATCTCCGCAAGTACTACAGGGTCCCCGAAGCCATGTAACGGTGCGTTGATGGTCGTCGTACGAGCCATTGCAGTATAGCGCCCATCATTGGCTGGAAAAGTAATAAGTGACATTAGTTCCCGGCATGTCGATCAATCCCATCTTTTTTTTACCCGGCGAAGATGTTGTTGAGCCCCTTTCTTGTGCTCTGTTTGTATCTATTTATTCCACATATGTTCAAGTTGTAAATCATTATATATTGGGTTCAGGCCTTTCTCAATCACTCGACCCCATCATTGTGCAGTAGTCAACATCGTTTTACTGTACTTTGTCAAGATGCGCCCAATCACCCTCTTCGCGACCCTTCTAGCATCCGTCACCACCGTCTCCGCCTTCTGGAAGGGCTTCAACATCGGCGCCAACAACCCCGACGGCTCCTGCAAATCCCAGGCGGACTGGGAGTCGGCCTTCCGTACCATTCAGTCCTTCCCCGGCTACTTCTCTTCGGCCCGCGTGTTCGCATCCTCCGACTGCAACACGCTCGCCAACGCCGTGCCCGCTGCCCTCGCGACCGGTTCGCAGATCCTTGTCGGTGTGTGGGCAACGGACGAAGGACATTTCCAGAGGGAGAAGGACGCGCTGGAGGCGGCGATCAGGCAGTATGGCAGCAGTTGGATCGTAGCTATCAGTGTGGGCAGCGAAGATCTCTACAGGAAGGACACCAGTGCGGACAGGTTGGCACAGCAGATATATGACGTTCGAGGGATGGTGCGAGCCATGGGCGTGCAGCAGGAGGTTGGGCATGTGGATACTTGGACGGCTTGGTAGGTCGAGGTGTCGCTAGCAGTACTGGTGTAATGCTGACGCCCGTCATAGGGTTGACCCAGCCAACGAGGCTGTGATCCGGGCGGTTGATTTTGTAGGAACGGACGGTTACCCATACTGGCAGGGTGCCCCCATCTGGGAAGGTTCCAACGTCTTCTGGAAGAGCGTGCAGGACGTTCGCGACGTGGTGAACAGGGTCAAGGTAAGTCTCTTCAGAAGTACTACCGGTTTCACTCTCCAATCTTGCTAACTTGTCGACCACCAGCCTGGCACCTGGGTATGGATCACCGAAACCGGCTGGCCTGTGAGTGGAGACAACTTCGGCTCAGCGACTCCATCAGTGGAGAATGCTCAGGTGTACTGGAAGTACATCGCATGTGCGGCGTTCCAGCAGGCTCATACTTTCTGGTATGCCTACCAGGACTACAACGACAATCCGTCATTCGGTGTTGTAGATGCGAACCGCAAACCGCTTTACGATTTGTCTTGTTAGACGCAGCTGCTTTAGACTGATATGGAGGGAACGGATGTAGAGTGGCTACCCTGTTTTGTCTCTATTTACTGGGCATGTCGGGTGTGGTATGTTGTGTACAATGACAAGACAAAGTAGATTGCGGCTGTTCCGCCAACATCTTTCCATTCACATGCCTCCAGAATCTAACTACATATGTGCTAGTGCAACACGTGACAGCGGTGCTTGTGTGATCTCAGCATGTCAGGGACTGACAGTTGTCATGAACCACTGAAGACCATCTTGTCAGCCTTCGATTATGAGGTACACAGGTATGCAATTGGATCTTGGGGGCCGCAATTGCGTTGGCTTCGTCAAGATCACCGGCAACTCCACGGAGAAGTCCGTCCTCGCTCGCGACGTGTTGTTTTCCGGTGTGCTGCTGCGTCTGCTGTGCAAGAGGCTCCCTAGTGATATGATAGAAACGCGCGAACAAGGTTTGCATAGGTAGGTGTCTCTTTCCTTTCTGCCGTCTCCGAATTCTTGTGACGGTGCAGGAGTCTCGGCGTGTTTCTTCCACCCCGCTTGGCTGCTTCGCTGGCATGAAGTCTCCTCGTTCGACCCGGCGATTGGACGATGACAAGCCAATCTGCATGCCCGAGACGCACACGCTGCAGTCGTGTCCACCCCCGCTTTCCCTCTTTCGCGAGCTGAGCGGTGAACATTGGTTTCCCTCAGCCCTTCGGTCAGGATGATGGGCGGGATTGACGGCTGGGATTGGTCTGGACAGCCTCCGCGTGCCAGAAGCTCACCGTCGTGTTTGCGGCATGTGCGGTGGGCGTACGCCAAGGTGAGCGGAGAGAGTCACGATGCTCGGTCGCGCTCCTCTTAAGAAGCGTGCGTGCCTGGCATTTCAGGCGTCCTGCTTGAGCCTCCAATTCTTGCTTCTGCAACTTTGTCTGAACGTCCAACAAATCTCGTCTCGATTCACTACAATCAGTGCTCCATCAATTCCTCAGTCCACCACCACAGCTCCAAAAGCTATCTGCCCATGGCATCACCACCCAACCGCCGCCCTCCCCCCGCCATCCAACCCGTCACCACCTCCACTACCTCTCCCATCCAAAGCCCCGCCACAGCAGCGACCCCAACAATGTCTCCCAGCTCCAACAGCCAATCCTCGTACTTCCCCGCACGACGACACACGCAGCCCGCACTTCCAACCTCCCCCACCGAGCGCGGCCCCTTGAGCAGCATCCGAGAGGCGTGGCGCGAACGATCACGCAGCCGATCCCGCAACAGGGTGGAACGCTCGCGTTCGCGCTCGCCTATGGCAGCAGCGCCCACGACCACATCGCCAACCCAGCCGCCCGCAAGACCTAACCCCTCCGCACGACACTTCTCAGAGCCTCAAAACGCCGGAACTCCCGTGCCCCAGCCAGGAAGTCAGCGACGTCAGGGCTCTGGCGAGTTCAAGTACTACGGCCGGCATAGTAATCAGTGGCTGTTTGGCGGGATTAGTGTGAGGGAGACTGTGAGGGACCTTTTACCAGCACAGAAAAGAAGAACATCGTGATGAAGACGTATCTTGAGGCGACGAGGAGCTTTGCGATTCTACGATTTTCATTGATACCAACAAGATTGTCCACGGATCTGCGGTGCTGGTACACTGCGAGTTACAGACTGTCGTATGATGTGGGAGGGTTTGGGCATGGTCTTGCTGGCTTCTGAGGGCGTTGATATGGACAGGCTTATAATGTATTCGATCAAGTGTCTTTGGATACTGGCACGCTGTCACGATGGGAGTTCATGACTTGCGTGGCAGGGTTGGTTATCGCAGCTAAAGTGATGCGACACGAGCATGGAAGTGTACAGTATCGGATACCCAAAATATTGCATGCACCATGATGTGCGTTACAACCCCACTCAGAGCGTGCACCAATCTCACAGATGTTTTGATCAATTGATGAGAGAGACCAAAGCCATACTTCCATCCCCGGTCTCCTCCTCGTTATCCCCGGCATAACCCCGAGCTCTGCGTGCAGCGCTTCGAATCACAGCTTCCGCCGTAACAAGATCCTCGAGTCCTGCAAGTGCAGGATCGATACAGCCACAACAGCAGCGCCATGAGCTCTCGTTCTCACTGCCCACGCAGCTCAATCCCGCAATCCTGGCCATCGCCCCGACAATCGAACCGGCCATGAACATCTCCCCCACAATCGCCCCGATCATGACCATCCCCCCCTCCTCCACCCTCCACATCACCCTCGACATGTCCAGCGCACCCGCCCCCCCTCGCTCAGACCCCCGGGCCGGTCTCCCCTCCGAGAAATCCACCGCCTCCTTCTGGCACAGCGAGCCCTCGCCATTCCTGTTGGGCCACCGCACGACGCCCGAGCTGCCATCGACCGCCGATGTTGTCATAGTAGGGTCGGGGATCACGGGCGCTTCGGCTGCGCGGTTCCTGGCGGAAGATGCCAAAAGAGGTGAGGAGGGGTTGGGGGTTGTTATGCTTGAGGCGAGGGAGGCGTGCTGGGGGGCTACTGGGAGGGTGAGTGACTGTGGATGCACCCTAGTTGGTGGTTGGTTGTACGGGAGCTCGTTCTTGAAGTGGGAGGGTGTCTTGAGTGAGATATGGCAAGATCGACCTTGGTGGAAGACACTCTAAGAGCAATATCGCAACGCGCTGCTTGGATCGACTCGGTTCAGTACTTTCAGATAAAGGCATGAGAGCCACGGCCCATTGAGAATGTCCTCAGACCAGAACACCCTTCCTCGCTGGAAACAAGCGCCTGAGTAAGTGGCACCAGCTAACGCAACCCTCCTCCACAGAACGGCGGCCACTGCCAACCCCTCCTCTTCGACAGCACCCCCGACGTCGCCGCCTTCGAGCTCCGCAACTGGGAAGCCGTCAGGTCCTACATCTCTACGCACGCCATCCCCTGCGAATGGCGCGAAGTCGCCGGCTGCCGGACCTTCTGGACTGACGCCCTGATGAAGGCCGCCATCGCCGACGTGGCCAAGCTGAAAGAGACCGCGCCCGAACTCGGCAGGTTGGTCAGCGTAGTTACGGATAAGGCGGAGCTGCAGAAGCACCGCGTGAAGAAGGGCGCGGCGGGCGCGACGCTGACTGTGACGGCGGCGAGCTTGTGGCCGTACAAGTACGTCGCGTTCATCCTCGAGAAGCTGGTGAAGGATGGGCGATTGAGTCTGCAGACGACGACACCGGTCACGAGTATCGAGCCGTGTGTGGACGAGTGGGAGGGCTCGGCGGCGGGAGCACGGTATAGTGTGCACACGTCCCGTGGTGTGATTCGCGCGCGCCATATCGTGCTGGCGACCAACGGATACACGTCACACCTGCTGCCCTCGTTCGCGGACCTCATCGTGCCGGTGCGGGGCGAGATGTCTGCGCTGCTTCCGCCGCCGGGCTCGGCGCGACTGGAGCACTCGTACGGGTTTGTGGGCGCGCATGGGCAGGACCCGAATCACGATGATTACCTCGTCCAGCGGGCGTTCTCGGGCGCTCCGAATCCGGCGGGGCATCTGATGTACGGCGGCGGGAGGGGAGAGGGTCGGTTGGAAGCTGTCGGCGTGACGGACGACTCGGTGATCGATGAGGGTTCGGCTGCTTACTTGCGACGGAGCTTGTTGGATGCTCTGGATTTGAGTGGTACGGCCACTGCTGGCAAAGAGTTGACGGCTACGCACCAGTGGACTGGTATCATGGGGTATTCACGAGATAATCATCCGTGGGTGGGGCCGGTGCCGGAACAGCCAGGTGTCTGGCTTGCGGGCGGCTATACTGGTCAGTGGACTGGCTTTAGGTGGTGGTGTTGGCATCGACTGACAATGCTACAGGCCACGGCATGCCAAATGGAACCCTTTGCGGGAAGGCTGTAGTCGAGATGATCCTGGCCGCTGAGCAGGGCAAGTCTGCACAGGAAACGCAAGAACGGTTGGTCGCGGGAGGCGATTTACCACGAGCATACCTGATCACAGAGAGTCGAATGAACCGCGCAAGAGCACTGCCGTCGGTGAAAGAGCAGGATGAGATCGGTATGGTAGGGAACCACTCCCCCGAGTTTCTGAAGCGTGCGAGAGAAGAAGCGAAGCTGTGAACACTCCGGCGGGACGACATATCACCTCTCTGTGACACACTTCACCGACCATTGTGGTGAAACACATCGTCCGCCAGTTGACAGTGCTGTTGAAGAGACGGCGTGCGGCGATGGTGATCCACAAACTTCTTCGGTTCCAACTCTCATTCAAGCCAGAAGTCACTGATGTCTCACGTCCGGACGAGGCGCTAGGTAACGACAGGTCCGGCACTCGGCCCTCTCGCCGGGGGAGTGCTAAGATCTCGAAGCACATCACCATATGCACCGTGGCAGGTACGTCAGGCGCGGTTGTGTCACTAGAATATTTCGCGCACTGAACGCTATCGCATGCTATGCAACTCACCCCCTTCAGTAGCAGGAGTGAGGAAACGGAAATGAGATACCAAGGTGCCAGTTGCCACCTATTGTAATTATCCGCTTTCCCGTCCAGCTTGGGTTGCTGCATGCAGCGTACACGAACCAGATGCTCTGGTCGCTTGTACTGTATATTGAGACACCATTGTCCACAGACACAGAGTGGAGACCATGCGAACGTCACTGTTACAGGTCCCCTTCCCTTCCATGACTCCCACTTTTTCGCATGTATGCACAAATTAGCCTACTTTCCAGCATAACCTTCTGCCCCGTCCACCAGCCCCCGACACCCCACCTCAGAGCATCCCCTTCCTCCAAGCCCTCTGCCCCAGCTCCTCAATCACCGGCACCTCGACCGGCCCCTTGACCCCCTCATCCTCCACCGCCTCCACGACCGCCTCCCCCACCAAATCCGCCCTCAACGGCTTCGTCCCGCCCGCCCCCATCAGCCACGTCAGCCGTCCCCCCGTCAACCCGTTCGCGAGCGCGCCCATTCCCGTCAGCGCCGCCAGTGGCACCGTAAACGCCCTGCTGCTGTCATATAGGAAGCCGGGCCGCACAAAGACGCTGCGCATGCCCGGGAAGGTCTCCGCGATGATGCGCTCGGCTTCGCGCTTGGTGGTGATGTAGCGCTGCGGCAGCACGGGCGCGCCGGCGGCAGCGGAGATGTACACGAACGTCTTGGCGTGGTGTTTCGCGGCCTCCTGCGCCAGCACGACCGCGCTGTCCCGATTCATCAGCTCGTACGTGACCTGGCCGTCCGGCTCCAGGCTCTTCAGCTCCTCGCTCTCGTCGCGGCGCTCCAAGGGGTTCTGGCTGCCCTGCTTGGAGGCGCTGAAGGCGCGGCGCAGGCCGCTGAGCGGGGACTCTTTGCCGGACAGCACGCCTTTGTAGTCGGCTTCGAGGAGGATGCCCATGCTGTGGATGACGGCGTCGGCGGAGGAGAGGAGCTGGGTGTAGGTGGTCGGGGAGAGGATGTTGGCGGAGGCCCAGTGCACGGAGGCGGACCAGGGGGGTGGGATTGTGGAGGAGGAGACGGAGGACCAGGTTGGTTCGCCGGAGCGGCTGGAGGGAGGATGTGGGGTTAGCTTTTGGTAGGGTGGGTGGAGGGGAGGAGGGAGGGGGGGGGGGTTACCTTATGGAGGTTACGTCCCAGCCGCGGGCGACGGCTGCTTTGCATATGCGTGTTCCTGAGGGTGATTGTTAGCATCGAAGGATGTTGAATGTGTAAGGTGTTTATTGGTCACCTAAGAAACCATTGCCTCCACATACAACTATCTTCTTCTTTACGGCTGCTGCCATTGCGGTAGTTCCTCTGACTTTTTGACGCAACCTATGGGAACAAGCTGCAGTTTGTTCTGGTTACTGAATTATCTCTGAGCTCTTTTGGGGCCCCAGATGTGGTGAGTAGGTTCGGGTGTAGCTGAAATGGGTATTCTATTCACTCGAAAGAGAGTCCATCCTTCACATCTGCTCCCGATCAGCGTTGGCGTGTGTTGACATCAACGACGGGAGCTGGCGGAAGCTGCCGGTAGGGCTGCATCTCTCCGCCAAACTCACCGAACCCTCCATCAAGACCAACCGCCGTCAGAACTTCCGGCGCAACGACTGTCAACCATGCCAGCCGCCACGGGCACCAAGCGCGTAAAGGTATATTCATTCAGTTCCCTCCTCTCCTGAAGACCTGAGAACTCATAGTCGTGCATCAGGCTCCTGACCTTTGATAGAACAAGCGCATCTCGCGAGCATTCAGTACGTCCCACCACCTGCCGCGCATCGCATCACCGCAACCACAAGCTTCCCAACTTCCCACCCTCCCATCGCACGTCCTGTCTCTAACGCGACATCATCACAGTCATCGGCTCCGAAGCATGGCCGCTCCCACCCGTCGGCGACCCGCGCCGCGACCCGAACGTCCCACCAGACCACAAGAAGGGCTGGAAGATCTACGTCAAGCCGGTTGAGAACGGTCCGGACATCAGCACATGGCTGAAGAGGGTCCAGTTTAACATATGGCATACGTATCCCAACCCGCACCGAAGTATGCTTGACTTCTCTAACTCCTTCATCGGCTTCCCTCACATATCCCCTTCCCTGTCTTTGCCTTCCTGAACGCAGTGAACGTGGAACACGCTAACGACAACTATCACTAAACAGGTGTGGATTCCGCCCCCTTCGAAATCCACGAAACCGGCTGGGGCGGTTTCACCGTCGAGATCAAGCTCTGGTTCCAGGGCATCTCGAACGAGAAGGCCTGCTGGCGCTCGCACACGCTGCAGCTCGAGCCCTACGGCACCGACGATGAGCGCGCCCACCAGGAAAAGACCGGCCGCGTCATCAGCGAGTTCATCGAGATCGTCGAGTTCAACGAGCCCACCGAGGCGCTGTGGGATGCGCTGACGGACGACCGGCAGTGGGACTATTTGATTAGCAACATTAAGGAGTCTAAGAGTGGCGCGAAGGGGAAGGGCAAAGTGAGAGGCGCGAATAGTGCGTTGAGTGGGATGGAGATGAGCGTGGATATGCCCGAGACAGCGCCGCCGGGGGTGCTGTGGAGTCGACAGATTGAGGAGGCGCAGGTGGAGTTTTATGGCCAGATTACGAGGAAGATCAAGGAGTTGGAAGAGAAGGAGAGGGAGAAGTTGGAGGAGCTGGGGAAGAGGAAGAGGGAGTTGGGCGAGAGTGGGGAGATGTCTGCCGTCAAGAAGAAATAGGGGCGGGACAACTTTGGGAACATCGATGGGCATCTTTGATGCTAAGGCTGGTATGTAAGGCTCTGATGTGTTGACATAGGGAGGCATCTGCTGGCGTCTGGATAGAGGGGGAGTTGGAGGTCATGTGTAAAACTGAGTACCTGGAATATCAAAGGCGGGATTGGAACCTAAAAGATATTGTGTGCTTCAGCCACTGAGTCACTGAACAGTCAAAGTAACTCTACCCCGGGTTGTGTAAGTGTGAGAACCCGAATCAAGTCATGCACGCTCTCTTCGTAGAATCGTGCCATCCTACCGTTTTCAACACCGTGCTGTACCAGGCCATCCTTGTCGCTGTCAAAACACGCATTTCCGATATCAATCATGTGCCCATTCCCGCTTCAGTAACTACACCTTTCGAGAACGGGTGTGTCAGAACACAAGTGATCGAGCAGTTAATAATTTCTCTGAAAGGTCAAACATAAACCACACCATAGCTGTCACCCGCCTGTCTGGAACATCACTTTCTAATTCGATGCTTCACCTCCTCTCTGAACTCTGTTCAAGATCAAATTGCTCGCCTCGATACCGAAAGGGGGCACGAAAAGAGGCAATGAGTCAGTCGATACATGCCGATTTGGCGAGGTCAAAATTACACTGCAATACATGGAATCATCGCACTCGACGCATGTCTTCCCACAGACGTCTGTAATGAAGTCTCGCCTTCTGTGAACTGGTCGGTCTCAAGAGTTGTCAGGCGGTCTGCCATCAGAGCTTCGGGAGCAGAATGTCCTCGGCCTGAACTTCCCATCAACGAACCCCATCGACAGGAAAGACTGCCCGGAGAGCTTCGAAGCCACTCATCTTCGTACTGCGTTCCTTTGATAGCAGATTGAGGTGGCAAGTGGATTGAGCGTCTGTACGAATTCACACGTGCGAGTGTCTCTCATGTGCACTGTCAACGGAAATATTGCTGGAGCTTTTGTCGGCACACCGGTCGATTTGCTTCCATCGTAGTACTCGATGAAGGTCACAAAATCAAGGACACCGACGGGCAGTCCTTCGCTGCCGTTGAGGGTGTGGACGCCGAGTTCTACCTGGCTGTCAGCGCGACGCCTTTCCTAAACCGTGAGGTGGACGTGCCCGTGCCCATCACCAAATGGACGGGGAGAGTCGGCACACACGGTCAGCATGGTAGTCAAACGGAGATTCAGCGGTATTTCTTAGCAGTTCGACCATGGCATCACAGGTGAACAATCCGATCTGCCACTGGAATAATCTTTCGGAGCCTAGGCTCAGGGGCATCGGTCGCTTCGCTGAGATCCTCCCCATGATATCAGGCCCAAGCATATGTCACAGGAAGTTGTCTACCGCAGTTTACCAACCCCGCAATAGAGAGGCGTACGCGAAAAGACTGTCTTGCGTAAGACTTAGTCCTCAGGCACGGAAAGATTTCGGACCTACAGTCAGAGCGCAGAGTAGCGACACCTTCTTCCTTGTACGTGCAATTCCCATATTGCACACGGTAACCGCACACAACGCGGGAAACGACGCATGTGTCGAAACGAAGATCTTGAACTGCCTTCATCTCGACCGGTTTTTGCACACCAGGGCAGCGCCGGTAGACTATCTCCATGCTTAGTCTCCGTTGAACTTTCTTACGTGCAGTCATGGCCGGTCAATCTCTCACCGGGTTTCCAGCGTTCACCGTCATCAACCCTGGTCCCTCTATAAGGGGCAGTCTCGCGCAAAACTATAGCGGAAAGGTCTCACAAGCCGAGTTGCGTGACGAGCTAGCGGGAGCTCAGGCGGTGGTTCGTGCCGATGAAACTGGGCTTGAAGAACGGATACGAAGCGCTCGCACAGCAGACATGCCAACGGCGTACCTCGAC
>JAKLMF010000691.1:0-11254 GCA_022813555.1 Botryosphaeria agaves | reverse complement strand
GCCTACCCTCTCATATGTCAGGATTGCTGTCTAAGGAGTGCCAACGTGACAACACGACGATGCATTCAAACTCAGAAGCATTTGTTGGCTCTAGCCTCCTTCGTGTTCTCGCTTGCAAACTCATTGCGAATCTACTTGGCAAAAGCCTGCCACTACAAGTTGAAGTCGTGACTATTCATGCGAAGTTCCGACGTGACAGAGAGCGGTTTTCGGCTGAATGTGCTCGGCTGTATAATGAGGAGAAGGCGGTCGAAGAGATGATGGACTTAATAGCGCAAGCGCTTGATTCTAGGGTTGGTGCGAGGTCTCTATCTAGTCGGAAGTCTAGATGGAGACATAGGTGTTAGAGACGTGCCTATGAGTGTTGATTAGTCGTGGTTGGTTAGTTATTCGGTCGACAAAGTGGATATCGGGTGTGACGTTTGTTGGTCGAAGATGGTGTACACTACTATACGTGTTTGGTGCGGCGTTGTTGCATGTACGTTTGTTCGCTTGCTTACCCGACTCTGACGGCTTCACTCGCTTACTTGCTGACTTGCTTGCCTGTTCACTCTCCCACTTGCTTGGGCATTTTGGTTTGTGTTGCCTTTTGTTGCCCTCCCTCTCTCCTAGTATTCTACTATACTCGGACGGGGGGATGGCGAGGCCATGGGGGCTGAGCCCCCCGACAATGCATGATGAATACTCAAGATTGGTATTGTTGAGAAGAGCATGAGAGGAGGAATTGACTGGGATGGATATTGATTAAGTTTTTGCCTACGCAGAGTCCGAAGGCCCACGGCAAAGGCTCATTACATGCAGAGACAGTTCCACTGTCCTCTTACGATTGCTTCCAAGTGATTCATTGTTCAAGGGCGGGCAGCGGAGGTCTCTCTGAAAGAGTGTGGGCAATGGTGTAATAGTGGGACACCGTTCTCTGCGTGGGCCTGGTATGACGTACGAAGAACTCTTGTATTCGCCTTCTGTAACCTGGACTGGCGAGTTTACACGATACACAGCCCGGCTACGCCTTCAACTCAGCCGCTACCCGATATCCATATTTACTTCCGCATCTCCAACGTCCTTCGCTGGCGTGTCGTGCGCATGGCCTTCACCGTACCAAATCAGCATGCGAAGGATCGAGATGATACAGGACCTTGCTGTGCCTCCGCGTAAGGGACAAAGGCGGGATAGTTCAATATCACTCGCACCTCTCCAATGCATCCAAGGACTTTGCCATGCGGACGCCGGCCGCTTGAGGTTCAGTTGAGAGCATGGTACCTACGTCGTTGTACAAGACCGCTGAAGCGTTGTCATGCGTCTATTCCGTAATCCAGATCAATAATCTGAAGACGTAGTTCAACCGGCTGAGAAAACCCTGTCCCTTTGAACTGGTTACCTGACCGGTCTGCTTAGACTGTGAGAGGTTGTTGTGGCGGCCAGATGCCTTAATGACGCAGCGTTCATTCTTACGTAGCGGATAATGTACGAGCGATACCTGATCTTGTGCTCCGCTACAACGCATGCACAGCCATCCGTACACGTGTTCAAGGGTAGTAAAGTTTCTTCACTTTTGGGAAGAATACTGAGGTGGTAACCATTTGCGAGAGTACGGAGAAAACGTGCATATTCCTGTACACACAAGCATTGCCTTCTCGTGGCTAAGGGTATGTGATAGAGTGACCGACTCCACACGTTCCCGCACAGGTTCTCTTCCATACCGTGATTGGGTGTATTGACCTAGATTGACGAAACGGGTGCGGCTCGGTCGTTCGTGTCGGTGCTCCGCGGAGTCTAGCTGCGCTTCGGACTGTGGATGGGTAGAAAAGAGGGCAGACCGGCGGGGTCATACCGCGGGTTGACGATGATGTACAGTGTCCCGATGGCGCAAGTTTACTCGATGTTCGCTATGATCTGGTCGCGATCCAGTAAGGCAACATGGTTCCATACCATCCTTGCGGTGCGTTCTCGTGATACAACCGAGTTAACCAGCTTGAAAAACTGCAGCCCTTCGACCACGTGCTTGGAGACGATTCGAGAGACTCTGTTCTGCCGTCCGAAGAAGACGATCTGGCTCCAGTTCTCCATTGCAACTCGTGCGAAGCTAGGATGCGAACGAGTCTTTCGCTCGGGTGTCCGGGATGGACAGTGCGAGTGCTGTCATCGTTGTGACGAAAACTGCGACCTTACGTCCGACACAAGCCATAAAAGCCTCGTAGAAGGGAGCAGCTGTGACCTGTAATATGATACAGTACACCGGACCCTCAAGCGCTATAACCGACAGACCATGTAGGATCTTTTACAAAAAGTAAAGACGTGTAGAAGCAAACGTGAGATATCTGAGCCAGAACCTCATCAATTTCCCCACGCTCCACTCAGACCATAAGTCACTAGACAGCTGCGTTCGAACTTCAGCAGCGTTTCATCGTGGAAGTCGCTTCACACGAATGCAGGAAAGGCAGAGATGCCATGTATTCGGATGGCACGTAGGGTTCTATAATGGCAAAGCCGCAAGAACCGCAGGCTGCCGTCACTGTCAGCATCCTCTTATTGAACATAGTCGTTCCCTATTCGTTAACGCACTTACTTACACGAGTTGATATTAGCGAATGTTGTTGCTGCCCGCCTCGACGTCCTTTGTGCTATCACTTCCCGGGCATCTGTTCCTCCACTTGTCCCAGCACAGATAGCCGCAGATGTATAACAAGAAGGGGAGAGCGATTGTCACGCATACAACAAGGGGGAGAGGGGGGTTTATAAAGATGTGAAGGTATGGAGAGCAAGATATGCTCGTAAAAGGATGAGCGATACTCCTACACGAGCGGGCTGGAAGAGAAGCGGTTCATCGCGTTTCGGTCGATGCCGTGTTAAGTGTATTTGGTTGAAAAAGAGATAGGTAAAGTGTGAGGGAGTTGAACAGAGGAGAAAACGGACAGGAACTTATAATACTGACTTGCATCACGAAGGCAACAGCGCACCCTTCTCCTACGCTGCCCAGTCCGATAGCAGAGCAAGAGTGAGGCAGGGCTGTGCACTATCAAAGCCACCAGACAAGCGTGTGGCTCATCATGGATGGCGGAGCTTCAGGCCATGGGTGCTCATTTGGTGGTCCGAGGATACTTTTCGTAGCGGCTACCTTAAAACCGCCGGTTGAGGACTTGAACAACGATACATACAAATCGTTCTGAATATTGAATGATGCAGAGGCAGGCGAGTCCAAGGCCAAACTGTAATTTCATGGTTCGCAAGGTAGAGAAAATAGAGTCACGCCCTTTACACGTAGGTACAGCGATTTCAGCGTTCATAACTGCCCGGTGTTCACGCGGAGCTTGTGTGTGAGGCCGATTAGTTGCAGTCCTGCAATCGTTTTTCTTTTGCAAGGTCGTTCTTTCAGGGGCCCCTCCTTACAGTATCTTTAGTCACGCGGCGCGCAAACATACACAAGGGAAAAGAGAGGGTTTTGACAACTCGCTTTACAGACGCTTGTTGGCATCTGGTCACAGCTTGCATCCACACATAAGGCATATGAGAGAGGGTTTACAGAAAATACTTCGGCTGTCAAAGGGATACTTGCGAGTATCAATTTTGGGTACCTACGCCTCCAGTCGGTTGGGGACTTCCCCATAGAGGCCAAACGGCGGGCCGCTAGTGCTTGGCGTAGCGTGCTCGACATAGCCCTCGCAGCCGCTGGCTACTACACCAGGCAACCAGGAACGCGGCAAGTCCGCTGATGTTCAGCTGTGCATGAAGACAAAAAAATGTCTCACAAACTGCAGGAAGTCGCAGAGTCTGTACAGTCAATCCCGTCCTCGTTGAAGAGCAATGTTGTGGTGTGGGGACCTGAGTTTGCCATGCTGAGAGAGATAGTGCGCTACCCGCTCAAGAAGTAGATGCCGTCTCTGCGAGAGCTAAATCCAATTCAACAGTTGTGCTTGAGATTGTGAACGTGCTTCCTCTGCAACAATACAACGCGTCGTACTTCCGCGATCCGCTGTCGCGTGTACCACCTCGTTGCCACGTGCCTTGACTGGGCGGAGGTCGTTACCGTGGCGACAGCCGGAGAACTCGCCATATCGCAAATTCACGACGCAAGGGATAAGATCTCTGAACAGTATCGCACACACGAACCGCACGCTGTGTGATGGCTGGAATACGCGAGAGTCAAGGAAGCGCGGTCGTGGACTGGCTGGAGGGGATTTCTGGTTTGGCGACAGACGCAGCCGAATGGCCGCAGCCATGCACCGCCGTCGCTGAACTGACACCCACATCTCCTGCATCGCTAAAGGAGGAACAACAACACTATCATCACCATCAATTCCCGTATGGCCCCTTTGAGCTGTGGTCAATGGGACCTCTCTCCGAAGACACAGTCTCCACTTCTACCTCCCTCTCCGCCTCCACCTTCGACATCCGCAACCGACCGATTCTTCGGCCAAAGTCGCCCTCGAAGAAAGCTGACCGCAGTCGCACGCCCAGCCCGACACGCAAACTTTTCGGACTGCTCGGACAAGTCAACCCGCCCATTAGATGCTGTCAGCCCGGAACGAGTGGGATCGAGCAGCCGGAGGCTGTAACGGAGTTGAGGTCATTTCTGACGAAGGACATCAGAGTAGGAGCGGTGCCTGCACAGCTCAAGGTAGGAGGGAACGAGCGCCTTCGCCTTGTCGTTGTCCTGGAGGACCAACGCTGACAATACCATAGGATCGCCTCCGCGCGGTTGACCCGCTCGCGTGCGACGAGTTCCCTAGCTACACGTGGGACAACGAAGCAAGCGACAGCGAGGGCCTTGAAGCGCTCTGGAAGCAGGTCCGCGCCATCTATGTCGAGGCTGAGCGCTGTCGGAATCACGAGAAGGACGAGAACAGCTGGGTGCGCGTCGTGTGGAACGTGCTAGAGATGGCGGGCTTACACGATATTGAGGGCATGTTCGAAGTCATCAGCGTGTGAGCCACTATTCATTGTCACAGTGTTTCATTGCCACAGACGTCGTTGTCCACGAAGCTACTTCGCTAACCTGTCCACTTCTCCCAGCCAATCCCAAAATATCACAGGCAACCTACTTCCCACCCTTCTTCTCCCAAACCAAGATCGAGGTCCCTCCACCCAGGCGTCTTCAGACCCCGCCAAAAGCAGCACCCCGCAATCTATCGCCATCTCCAAAAAAGCGGACCTAGCAATCTCCCTCTCCCCGTACTCCCCTCCAATCTCCCGCGCCCTCTCCTCTTTTCGCCGTCGTAACCCCGTCATCCCAGTCAGCCAGATGCAAGATGCGTACGCGGGCTCCGTCCCTCTTGTCGCAGGCATCGAGGTGAAGCAGGCAGGCGGAGATGGGAATGAAGGGTTAGCGCAGTTGGCAGTTTGGGCTGCGGCGGGGCTGGGGAGGGCGGAGGAGTTGAGCGCGTCACGGCGGGAGCAGGCCAGGCAGGGAAGATCGCACGGTCTCGGACTCCCTCTGCCGCTGGTGGGGTTCGTGGTTGTAGGCCATTCGTGGGAACTTTATATCGCGTGGAAGGAAATGTCCGGGACGCGGGTAAGTCTGCCCCCAACTTCCTCGAACCCTTCCGCGTCCACTCCGATTGTTAACAACAGGGTAGATAGTTCAGGGTCCATACTCTGTACTTGCGTGCGGTACAGGCTCGTATGACAACATCTTCGTTCTCCGCAAGCTGCTGCTCCGGCTGCGGACTTGGTTTGGGCAGACATACTGGCCCTGGTACCGCAACGTAGTACTCGGAAGTGGGGATGAGGAAATGATGGTAGAGGGATAGAAAGTGGGAGTAGAGGGGACGTTTCGGGTGTAGGCGCGGAAGACCGAGAGGGCTGGTAGCGCCATAATGTGGTTTCGCTGTCTTCGGAGTGCATTCAGAAACGGTGTTGCGCCAGTCTTATGCTACGAGCTCTCTGGCTCAGGAGGCCGCAAGACCCGAACAAGGTGCGGAGCAGATGTCGCTACGACTGCGGAACTATGAAAAGCAGCGGGCCGTCGACGTCCGCTCAAGATTCCGCTTGGGCAACAGATCCGAACTGGATTAGTCGACAAGCGCTGCTTTGCCGGTCCGGCCATCCGGCTCCGACAAAGGCCGCACTTTTGTCATCTTGCCTAATGCCAAGACGCTAGTTTGTACACCTCACATCCACGTGACCAATGTTTGGAGTGATCCCTCTATTACTGTTCTAGAACCGCAGCGGGAAAGGGAAGCGGCCAGATTGGAAGGACAAGTAGAAGGCTGAGGTCGCTGCTGCATGTGAAGGGCGCACGGCCACAAACTCGGGCGTCTTAGGGGCGGAGGCCGGGACGATCCATTCTGGAGTCTTATCGATCTCCATCTCTCCAGAGACTACGGCATTGGACAGATGACGACCTCAGCGGCCAGAGGCTAACTTGGAGTGAGGGCGTAACGTGGCACAAGCGCAGGAGTGTAGGGTCCCTCAGATCTGCAGCTGCTTGACCGATGTTGAGTATGAAGCAATGGTATCGAAGACGGTCCTGGGTTGCGGCGTGGTTGGCTCGAGGGGCAGTCAATCGCAACTTGGAAGACTTCCAGCAACCCTAGGCTAGTCCCTACCGCAGCGACAGTTGGTAGGTGATACGGCTTCCGATTCGCTTCACAACGGCACATAGTCAAGTCTTCTTCGCACGAGGACTGACGTTCTTCTGGTTCTTGCCTCTATCGCAACGGCGAGTTTTTCTTCTCACGTCAGAAATGAGAGGCTGCCACGCGTCACCGTGGGAACCGCTCAATAAGAGAAGAAGAGCCGTACAGGTCCGTGCTTGTAACTAGCTGCATCACGCTATCAAATCTAATCGTACTGCGAGGGAATTCTATCGGACAAGGCTCTTCAAAATCTCGCTCCAAGCTATCACTAACCCTACACGCCGTACATGCGCTCCCACCAAGTCTTATACGCCGCAAATGTAGACCTTGATAACGAAGGTTTTGCCCTCTCGACAGATTCCACATCTGTCGACCCTCTCCGCACAAGACTCGCAAGCGAAGACGTGCCCACACTTGCTGACCAAGGCGTTAGCACGGTCTTTGTAACAGATCGCGCAGGTCGTGAAGCTTGTCTGCCTCAGGCACGGCTCGTCATCGAGCAAACCGACCAGGTTGCAGGTAGGCTTGCGCCGTTTTGCTGCGGGCTCATCCATCCGCGACTCAACTAAGCGTTTGCTGGTGAACGAAGGTGGGCGGACCGGCGACGAACATGCATCGCTCGTAAAGGCTCGACTCGCTGCGGTATGACCAGAGCCTCTGCTGGCCGGAGACCTGGCGACGAGACGAGCATCTGTACCGTGCAAAGGTCTGCTGATAGATGCGGGACTTGCGATGTTCCGAGCCCTGTCAGATAGTGTGTTGCTACGTCCCACGATCCTACTGCTGTGGGAGCTGCCGGATGAAGAGTCCGATCGTGCCGCTGTTCAGTCAGCATTGCCGTCAGCCAGAGGTCATGGCTCTCTTCTCACCTGGCCGCTTCAGCCTGTGTCGCCTTACGACATCCTCAAGTGTTGGAAGTTCGTCTTCTGTCCCTTCCTCGTCTTCCTCAGCTGACCCAGAATGAGGCCCTGCCACAACAACATCCGACGGCCTGGAGGCAGTCATGCCAACCGTAAAGCAGCTCTCCAGTTGCAGGGGTCCAAGAGGAGTATTGAGGTCGTTCGCCCACAAGCGCAGTGTCGTCTGGTCGCTTCGGCCGAGTTGAAACGCATTGACTGAGTGAGCTTCGGTGTGTTCGCTGCTGCAGTCGTCCCTGTGCGAAGCTGGCCCTCCATCCGAGCCACCCGTAAGATCGACGATGTCCGTGTCGCCGTAGGTCGGCCGGCTCCTGCACGAGGCAACACCGGTGGCATCGGACCTGATCTTCTGCGACATCGTCAGGTCACCCGGAACTCGTGGACTCTCGTGCTCAGTCGCGTACGACCACGGCTGTGCTTGGCCACCGTGCTGGCTGGTCTCAGCAGTTGCCCTGGAGAGACGCGTGGTGTACTGGCGGTCCCGCTTTGAAAACCGTGACCGTCGATCTGCGTCTTCCGTCGCCTTCCGTCGTCTTCCTAGACCTTCAAGGTAGGAGTTGAGAGCTTTGGCGTCAAGACACACGCAAGAGGTAGAGGAGAAGCTTTATATAACAGTGACCCCGTAAGCCGCTGAACGGTGATCGGACCGCTGACCTGGTCAGACTACGTCGTTCGATGAAACCGCGCCGCATGGCGTTACGCCTTGATGCTGTTAATAGAAACATGGCTGCGCAGATGCCTGACGTCTGCTGCACCGCCATCAAACGCGGTGCCCGCGTATCGTGCATACAGGGGAGGGAGCGCGCAGGCGCATGAGGATGAGCTCGTCCGCGCATCGGTTGGCTGAGCCGTCTCCAGAAGTGGGGGCTTGAGATATCGTCTCTCGACCGGACACGCTGATGCTTCTTCTACCAGGCAACTCCTCACGACGCCGTCCGGTCCTCCTATGTGAACGAGTTTGACCCTCGCCGCCGCGGCGGTGCACTCTGCTCAGTGCGGTATTAAGCCTCTCTAGATGCCGGTTGTTGAGCACCATCACCCAAGCCAAGAGGTTTCGTGACACGGATATGACACGCCTTCGTGTGAGTCAGTCAACCCGATGCTGCCCCAGACCATGTTGACTGTGTGTCCTGGAACTCGGGCTGTGAGCCCGCTTGCGGCTTCACCAACACAGCCTACGCCTCACGCGAGGCTCTGCATTGTGCAGCGAGGCATTCAACAGCTGCTGTTCCAGAACGCCCAGGGATCTGTGTTAGCCGGTTCGAAGCAGCTCTGTCGACGGTCTGTGTGTCCGGGCACACCGTGGGTTGCAACTCAAAATTCTGGCGCGGGCGGCACAACAGATACCTCCAGAGGCGTCCTATCGTTGCTGGCTTTTGCCCTCAGACCTCTGAGTTGAGGACCTGGTTTTCTGACGGGTGCTTAGTCTCTGAAGCGTGCCTTCGGCCGCCCGCCGTCGCCGCTGTGCCACAGCTTCGGCCTGAGCGTTTCTCGTCGTTCCTGATGGCAGTGTAACACGTCAGTGTTGACCGGCTTGTCATTGCGCGCGTTTCACTGTCTGAGATATAGCCCAGAGGTGTGACAAGAGGCTGCACAATCGCATGGGGGTTGGTGCGATTCGAACATCCGCCAGAAAGAAACGGTGCTCGTCATACGTGGGCAAGCGCCAATCGTCCTATGTACACCCTCCACAGCAGCCCTGGGAAGCATACGAGTAGACGTCGTCCACAGCGAGGCGGCGTTGGCGGTGTTGATCTCTCACCTGGCGAGCGCACGTCTGACGGCGCGAACAAACATCGGCGCGGATCAACGTCATCGGATAGCGGGTGTGGTCTTACTGCGGAGCCTGCCAAATCAGTGTTAGTGGCTTAGCAGGTGCGATCTGCGCGCTTACGAAACTCGAAAGTGGAAAGCCGAAAGTCGAGAACCGAAGCTCAGAACTCAAAATCAATAACCCGAAAACCGGAAGTCGAAGAACTAAAACTCGAAGCTCGAGACTTGAGACTCGAGGAGACAGGCCACCTAAGCGCTCGACAAACTTTTTCCCTCGCGATGTAATTCTCCAGTCCCGCCTCTCCTGAACCCACTCATCGCGGTACTGCTTCAAGATTTCGGTCTTGAGCTTTTGCCGATAGCAGCGGAGTCCTAGTCTTGCTACACGGACGGTGTCGCGATCGGCTTGGTCCTTGATAAGTTGTTCGAGTTTTGCTTCTAGTCAGAGGAGCTTGGTCCTGAACTTGGCGAGTGGTTTCCTGCTTATTCAGCAATGTGGACCTGTACCATATGGATGTGGACCTTGACCACACAAGTGCAGTCCTGCCCCTCGCCTTTCGTTTTCTCCCGATCAAACCAATTCCTCAATGATCATGAATTAATCACATAGCGACCGGGACCCTAAAGCCTATTCGCTTTACCTATGCAGACAGGCTGGCGCAGACTCGTGTTTTTTCCAGTCGCAAGGATCGCATGACCTGACTAACTAAGCCTAAACACACCTTAGGGCATGTATCACAGTCGACAGCGATCGGTCTGCTTACAAAGCTATGGATCTATTCTAAACGGAGTCTGCAGCCTGTGGAGTCGGTCGAGAGAATCACTCGCAGAGATTGTTGGCGTTCCCTTACAACTCGACAGGACCAGAGCAATTCATCTCGGACGTCCGAGCGGGCCGATGCTATGCTGAAGATGCTCGAGGAAGCGACAATAGGGACAACTGTATCAGACGCGATGGGCGTTGACCGGAAGCTTCTGGTGTCGCACGACGTCAGAACCATAGACCCTTGAACTTGTGAGGAACCGATCAAAGGCTCAGGAGTCGTACGGTGACCTGGTCGAAGCCTCACGTGGACCTATTCGCGAAGAGTTGGAACTGTTCAAGTAAGCCGAACGACCTGCAGACAAGTCGGTCAAACTCCCGGGCATCTCAACCACGAAGCCCAAGGAGAGGCTCTGTTCGCACTCATAGGGGAACAACAGCGCATTGAGCGAGCGCCACCAGCAGATTTGATCAACCGCATCGGATCGCGTGTTCTGAGCTGGCGCAGCGCGGCAGCTCTTTCGGACCTCTCAGATGGATGATGGGGATGCGACAAGCTAGCTGCGTGCGGAAGTCAAGACTTCCCTCGCATTAGGATGCCATCGGACTGCATAGCATATGGTCAAGGGATGTCTATCCAACGCTAGCAGAGAAAGGGCCAGAGACCAACACAAGTGCAAACTAACAAGCCTTATAGAGAACTCGTGTCCAAACCCTGCCGCATCCTCAACGCAACGTCACTTAGCAGTCACTCTCCCGCAAATTGCTCCACAGCAAGCGAGTTGTCGTAGGCTGGCCCCTGACAGGGCGTCATTTCACAGGCTGCTCCTCAAGCCGATCTTTCACATGCCGTCTATCGAGCCACCCGCAAGCAAGCGATCCAGCAAGCGCCCGTCTCATATGCGGAAGGAATGAGGTCCGTGCTCTTTGGAAGTTGCCTCCATCGGTTCCAGAAACGGCCTTTGCGGATGGTAACACACTCGTAGGTGGTACGGCCTCTGCGAGCGAGACTCCGACCGCTCTCCATGGACTAGATGCTGTCAATGAGACCCTCATACGGGGTGTCACAAGCATTCGAAGAGATGGTATCAACAATGGCGGCGTTGAGAAGCAGGTAACCGGCACACCGACCGATCTCGACTCATTGGGCGCGGCTACCAGCTGCGTGTCAGAACTGTCGTGACGAAGCCGAGCCACTCAGGGTACAAACTGGCCAGGGCATCTCG
>JAKLMF010000690.1:0-11258 GCA_022813555.1 Botryosphaeria agaves | reverse complement strand
GTGTAAGCCCTTCGCAGATATAGTTTTCTGTTCCATTGTGCGAGTGGCAGAACGATAACCCGGTAGTCCACCACAAGTATCACAGTTAGGGTAAGGAACTGGATAAGCACAGATAATGGTAAGGACTGCGGCAGAATAGACTCTGTCCATCTGAGCTAGCTGGCGGCTCTTGTGCTCTTCGCTGTCTTGGATGATACACAGAGCATCTACCCACAGATATAGCTCACCAATATCCAAGACGCAATGGATAGCGTCCTGAATGGTTCGGGGAAGTTCTTCGAATCTAGACGAGAGACAGCCAGGGAGCATCAGCTCTTCTAGCGTCGCTTGACTGGTCTTAACGTTGCCCTCACGGGGCCAGGTATAGCTCAAGGCAATATATCTTGCTTCCTGAGGCAGTCGACAAATACACATACGCTTCGCATCGATTACCAACAAATTCTCCGGCAATGGAATAGGACGGGCCTTGCTCTCATCTGTATCCGGACTATCGCACAAAGACCCATGGTTATCCTCGCAGTATCGTAGCCAGCTTCGGACTTGGAGCATATCGGCTTGAGCCTTCCCGACTTGTCGTCCAAAGAAGAGAGGTGACAGGCCGATTTTTGACGCGTCATCAGCGAGCAGTTGAATGTCTCCAATGCGGTTCACAATCCTTAGTTTGCTTATCGCTGAGAAGCCGTCGCGTGCAACCGTCGCTGAGCGGTCACTTGTCTGAGTGGTGATTGAGATACGGTACGCCTTGATAGAGTTCGAGCTCGGTGGATTGTTATCGGCGCAGCAGTAACTGTATATCCAGCAAAGTGTACCGTTGTCGCTGATGACTTCCTTGATAACAGTCTCTGCCGGTGTGTTCGTACTCCACCTCTGCCGGTCTCTTATTGCATTGACGACCAGATAGCAAAAAGAACAGCTGCTGCACTTGAGAACTATATCCGCAAGTCTACCGAGTCTAAATGCGTTTTCGCTAGCGCGGGGAAAGCCGCGCTCGTCTGAAAGTATTGAGCGAAGTCGATCTGAGTGCACACATCGCAGAGTTGCTTCGGTCCTGTTATGTCCATGGTCTGGGTAGAAAAAGCTACCGGTACTGATAGATCGATGGTTCACTTCGTGATCATGGCGAGGCAGAAATGAATATACAAGAGCAGCAGCCTTGCAGCTGCGTATATGGTCGTTAGGCAACCACTCTTGACTCGAAGGTGCCAAGATCCTGCGCAACCTACCTTGGTACATCAACTATATCGAGGTAACCTGACCTACCAGTATAGCAACAATCATGGATGTCTGCAGGTTCAAGGGTTACGATAGACTGGAATCCAGTAGTCAAACCGTGAGTTTGAACTCCATCTACGGATTGCGTGAACAGATTACAGATACATAAATGCCCCAATATACAAGACTCAATTCCTGCGCCCGCAAGTGCAAAAACCCCACGACCTCAGAAATCCTCCACATCACTCCTCCTCTTCCTCCTCGCCAGTATTCTCATGGAACGTCTTACCCTCTGTCGTCCTCGCGATATACCCGGTGCGAATGCAGAAGTCTCCAAACCTCTCTCCCTCATTCCGCTCAGCCGCATATCTCTTCAACAACGGCTTCATAATCCCCAGTATCTCCTCCTCCTTGATCGAGCTGCGATACAGCTTGTTCAACCTCTGCCCATGATACCCACCTCCCAAATACATGTTGTACGCGCCATACGCCTTGCCCACGAACGCCACCTCCGCGAGCCAGGGCCTGGCACAGCCGTTCGGGCATCCCGTCATCCTCATAACGATGCTGTCCTGCCTGAGCCCGTTCTCCTCAATCACGCCCTCGAGCTTGGTGATCAGTTCCGGGAGGTAGCGCTCGCTCTCCGCCATGGCAAGACCACAGGTCGGGAAGGCGACGCAGGCGGACGAGGAGAGGCGCAGGCCGGAGAAGTTGGTGTTGTCGAGCTTGTACTTGCTCAGCATCTCCTTCATACTTGGCAGATCCTCGTCGCTGACGCCACTGAGAATCAAATGCTGGTTGCCCGTCAGCCTGAACTCGCCCTTGAGCACCTTGGCGATCTCGCGCAGGCCCGTCTTCATCGGGAAGTCTGCCGTGTCTTCAATCCGCCCGTTCTCGATGAAGAAGGTGAAGTGGTTCATCCCGTTCTCGTCCTTCTGCCAGCCGAATGTGTCGATGTTGCTGGCGAAGTGGAAGGGCTTCGCCTCCTCGAACTTCCAGCCCAGCAGCTCCTCGACCTTGCCGCGGAAGACGTCGACGCCCATGTCGTCGATCGTGTACTTCAGACGGGCGTGCTTGCGGTTCTTGCGGTCGCCGTGATCGCGCTGGACGAACATGATCTTCTCGCACGCGATGTGGGTGTCCTTGGCGGGCACGTAGCCGAGCATGCTGCCGGTGCGCGGGTAGGTCTTCTTGTTGTTGTGCGTCACGCCCATGCCGCCGCCGGCGAGGACGTTGAAGCCTTCTAGCCTGCCGTCTGCGCCCTTGATGGCGATGAGACCGACGTCGTGGGCGTAGACGTCGGTGTCGTTGTGAGGAGGTATGGCAATGGTGATCTTGAACTTTCGGGGAAGGTAGGTGGGACCGTAGAGCGGCTCGAAATCCTGGACAGCGTCACCAGCAACTTGGGTCTTCTTGTCCTCGTTGTCGTCCTTGAGCCAGATCTCGTGATAGGCATTAGTGGAAGGCAGGAGGTGGTCACTGATCCTCTTCGCCACAGCGTGCACATCCTTGTGATATGTAGAGTGCTCGGGGAGACTGCTGCACATGACGTTACGGTTAACATCACCGCAAGCCGCGAGGGTGGTCATCAAGGCCCTGTTGATGGCTTGCATAGCAGGCTTCAGCTTCTTCTTGACAACGCCGTGGAACTGGAAGGTTTGTCTTGTCGTCAGCTTCATGGTCTCATTGCCAAGGTTCGTGCTGATCTCGTCCATCTGCAGCCACTGCTTAGGCGTTGCAACACCACCGGCAAGACGACACCGAATCATGAAGGAGTAGGCTGGCTCCAATCCCTGCGCCTTGCGCTCGTCGCGAAGGTCACGGTCATCCTGCATGTACGTGCCGTGGAACTTGGTGAGCTGCTGGTCGCTTGCAGAGATGGCACCTGTGCTCTCGTCCTGCAACCCCTCGGCAATGGTACCGCGGAGGAAGTTGGACGCGACCTTAATGTCCTCGTTCGTGAGTGGTGGCGGCTCCTCAGGGAGACCCTCGACCTTGTCCACACCGAGAGCCTGCCACAGCTTGGGCTCCCACTCTTGGTAGGCGGTCTGGTAGCCATCCGGATCCTGATCGTCTCCGAGGCCGCACTCGACCAGAGATTGACCACCAAGAGTTTCCAACCTCGCGTACAAGTCCTTGCCCGGCTTGTTGTAGTAGATCTTGTCTTCCTTCCTAGGCCAGTAATGGCTGTCACCTAGACCGAAGACGGTGTAGTGAACGTTGGCAAGGTCGATGTCGGTTGAGTTCTTGACGGTCTCCCAAAAGTTTCGACCATTCTGCGGGAACTCACCCTGACCAGCGACACTGGTAAAAAGCACAACGTTCTCTTCGTTTGAAAGATCCTCAATTGGGTAGTCGTCCATGGCCATGACCATAGTCTTCAGACCTCGAGCCTTACCACGGTTACCCAAGCGCTTCGCGAGGTTCTCGGCATTGCCGTTGTCAGAAGCGAACAGGACGGTCATAGGAGCACCCTGCAAGCCTTCAAGAAGCTTGCTGTAGGCATCCTTGGCCTTACGCTTCTGCAGCTCCCGAACCTCCGAGCCGTACGATCCGGACAGGTTGGCAGAGAACTCTGGGTGTCGCTTCATCAGCTGGGACATGTGGTTGTCACGCCTCAAGAACTCCTGAAGCTCTTGCTTGATGCGCTCGGAGTCCAGCTTGAAGTTCTCCTCGCCCTTCTCCTCGCCCTGAGGGTCCCACCGGTACAATGGCCAGTAGCCGACGTCGACAGCCTTCTTGGTCTCCTGGAGTACCGTCAAAGGAGAGTCGTTCTCCTTGTTGTAGGGCAAATATGCCACCACCACTGAAGGACCGTTGAACTGATCTGCCTCAAGCATGGCCTGCAGAACCTGGGTGTACGAGCTGTAGACGGCAACGGAAGCCACATATGCGTTTCCGAAGTTCATGGCGTAGAGGCCGATGTCCTTTTTCCTCCGCGTCGCATCGGCTGCAGCCCTCTCAGAGTACGGCTGGGAGTCGATGATCAGCATGTTCACGTTCTCGCCCGATGCAAGAACGTGGTGGACACCGGAGTTGCCAAGGTCGTAAGCCCAAGCGTCGGACCCAATCAGCCACTGCGACTCCTTGGAGAACATCGCCTTAGAAGAAAGCAGTTTGGAAGCCGCTTCCGACTCGTCCTTCTCCAACTGAGTGATGACCTCCGGAGCCAGAGAGTTGGCCTTCTTGCTGTCCTCCGCGTCGAGCGCCCACTTGGTCAGCTGCTGAGGAGCATCCGTAGTAAAAACGCCTGACTTGACTGCATTTTGCACTTCGCTGATGAAGCGCTTGCGGTGCTCGGATCGAGCAAGGAGGGAGCCAAAACCGAACTCTGGATTCGAGGCAATCTCAACGGAAACGCCAGCATCGCTTGCGCCCAGTCGGTTGGCCACGTGCAGCCGCTGCCCGAAGATCTGGTTCAAGATCTTCTCGTAGGCGTTCTCGAGCCCGGGCTGCTCAAGCTGGTATAGCCCAGCCTCAGCGCTTGGTCCCTCGGGCTTGCCGACCTGGAGGTTCTGGATCGGCGATTCGGAGAGCAGGTTCTGGAAGATGCCTCGTAGAGCTTGTTGGACTGTCGCAGGCTCAACATAGCCCAGCTGATGACCCACAACCAGGGGCGACGCTCCTCCGGCAGACTTGGTCGACATGAGTACGTCGAGCAGCAATGGACCCCACCTGGTGGTCTTTCGCCGCACTTGCTCCAAGACCGCAATCCTCTTGACGGACTTTGGAAGAGTGGCGGCCACCCTTGCGCCAAGCCATGGCCTGTATAGCTTCGCGGTGATCACACCCGCATTCGCATACTCGTCCGAGGAGCTCGCACCGGCAATCACGTCCACAAACCATGTCGAATCGGACCCGAAGACGAAGAGCACGTTCTCAGCATTTGCAGGTCCGGAGTACTGGAAGGCCTCGTATCTCCTGCCGGTAGCCTCCTCGATAACAGACCAGATGTTCGTAATGAACTTGTAGATGTCATCCGATGTCACTGGCCTGGTGGTGACAGACTCAACAGACGTGGCAGAGGAGGCAGATGGCCTGCTATCAACACTGCTTTCGCGCCTGGATGAGCCCGACGAGGAGTCACCGATGCTCGATGGCTCTGCGGAGACATGCTCGTTCAAGCCCGGTCCTCGGTTCTCGTTCGATGGAGTGATGCGACCCGTCTGCTCGCCACTCACGTTGGCCGCTTGGCTGCCAGCCACAGTGAGAGAGGCCACTCTTCCATCGTCCGCGTAGATGCTGTTCTCTCCGGTGCTGGTACTCTGGTAGTCTCGCGCTGAGTCCACCTCCAACACACGCTTCACGAACACACGATCCTCATACGCGATCGGCTCATCCTTTGAGAGGTTGGCCGATTCGAAGAAGTGGATGACACCCTTGCCCGACTTAATAGCCAAAGCATGGGCGGACAGTCCGATATCCTGTGCCTCCTGCAGCGACTCTGACTGCAGGAAGGTGAAACCGGACTGCCTAATGGAGGTTATGTCGGAGTAGTCCGGGTATCCGGCAGGCTGCAGCGACACGTGGATCACGACCGGGTACTGTGCTAGCTTGTAGAGGTGCGGTATCGACTGAAGGAGAATGGAAGAGGTTGTGGTGACGGAAACGATCTTTCCCGAACGTAGAGGCTGGAACACGGAAAGTAGGGGGTCCGCATTGTGTCTGACAGGTAAGAACTGTACATTGTCAATTGATCTGTAATCGTGTTCGTTCGGTTTGTTGCAGGGTGGTATACCTCTGGGACGCCCTTCGCGATGACGCCGGGCACGTTCTTGCCGAAGTACGAACGCAAGTGCTTGGAAAACTCGGAATCAGTGGCTAGAGAAGGCTGAACAGACACAATGACATCGCTGGCAAGGTATGCGATACGGGCGACTGTGGTGGAGAGCGTGAGCAAACTTGCGAACGCGGGGCAAAGACGCGATTCTCGACTTACCCGCCTCTCCTGCGGTGGTGATGGAGCCCATATCGAAAGCAAAGAAGGGTATCCAAGGGGGAGAAAAGGAAGAAGACGTGCAGAGGAGAGAATTGAGCAATACAGAGATGTCGCCTCCGAGGATGGAGGTTCGGGACGGGGATAATAACAGTTGCAGCGGCGGCAATGAATTTTTGTGCTAATAGCTAGCGATCCGATGGCACCATCGTGAATGACCACGAAGCCTTGCCTAGTTCGAGAGCCGAGAATCCAGACAGTGAGGTATGGCGCAATAGATGCTGGGACAGGCTTGCCACAAATCGCATCCAAGTATGCCTCGGTATATGTTTCATCCGGCCTGTGTGCATCTGCTGGAAGCCCAACGCATCCGCCTTTTCCCCGTTGTCTTTCTCTATTTTTCTATCCTCTTTTCTGCAAGTCTATGTGTCGATAGACCCTTTGCCCTCGCCTCCACATTGAGGCTTGCTTGTCAATCAAGGTGGCGGAACACAGAAGCACTGCGAATCTACAGTCTCCAGCTTCTTGCTCCGAGGTTATGACCTTAAGAAACATCTCGCTCCTGATTCGCTCTTACCCACAATGCCATCTTCTATGCCTGTAGCAGCGAGTATTGTTATGGACCAAATAGCCAGTCAGAAACAATGTGAACTCAATGCCACTATTTACTGCGAGGCTGGCATCTCACCCAAACATCTGCCCATCAGTGCACCTCTCCCATGCCGCTGGGCTGCCCGCAATGCGGCGCCGCCGTAGGGCTGAAGGCAAGCCCCACTTCATCCACCATCTGCCCATCCATTCGCCGAAACCCCCTCTATGGCTCTACCCGCGGTGTGTGCCTTGCACCGTCCCTGATCATGTACTTGATGCTGAAGCTTGAGCACCCGCGCCATGCCCGAGCCCCTGCTTGCAGGAGAATACAGCACCAAAAGCCCCAACCCCAACGCCAGCGATGACAATGACCGCATATTCGAACGGCCAAAATCCCCGTTAGTGCCTGAGGAGCCATTGCCGCTGCTCGACCTCTGCGCCCGGATTCATGCGCGCGTCAGCGCATTCTTGGAGGAAGAGGCGCCGACGGCGAGGGTGAGGGGATTGCAGCAGCAGACGCGGGTGTCGCTGAAGGTGATTGAGGAAGCCTTGGAGAGATACAGGTAATACCCATTCACCTCGGTCCTCAATGCCTACTCGAAAGTGGCGTACTCACCACCAGCAACTGCATCCAGCCTCCCCGAACTCTCCCTCTCCTACAACGGCGGCAAGGACTGCCTCGTCCTACTAATATTGTACCTCTGCGTCCTACACACGAAGATTTTCTCCCCCCGCTCCTCCCCCTCCATCTCCTCCAGCGCTAAACCCGCCATCAACGATGATGCGACTATCCAATCCGTCTACATCCAAGCCCCGCACCCCTTCTCCGAAGTCGAGTCCTTCGTCGCCTCCTCCGTGCGCACCTACAGCCTCTCCCTCTCGACCTACGCGAAGCCGATGAAAGCCGCCTTCGCCGAATACCTGTCCGACAAGCCGGCCGTCAAAGCGATTTTCGTCGGCACGAGGAGGACGGATCCGCATGGCGGGCTGCTGAAGCACTTTGACCCGACGGATCACGGGTGGCCGGCGTTTATGCGGGTGCATCCCGTCATTGATTGGCACTACGTTGACGTTTGGACGGTATGTTGAAGACGTGCAGGCGACTCAAGAATATCCGTTCGAGCGAGGGGTGGCTGATGAGTGTGTAGTTTATACGGTATTTTGATATACCATACTGCCCGCTCTACGATCAGGGGTATACGTCTTTAGGCGGGACGACGGACACGCATCCGAACCCTGCGTTACGCAGAAAACAGGACGAGTCCGCGGGCTATAGGCCGGCGTATGAGCTGGTTGAGGACGAGGCGGAGAGGTTAGGAAGAGACAGGTAGGGTTGGGACTGGGAGGGGTGTGTATAGAGATGTAGATGACGACACGAATAGAATGTGGGGTAAAGCATCGTTTTTATGGATCATCACACAGTTGTGTATAAGATGCTCAATCAGCCGTTGTAGATACATATGGGTCTGTGGGGGCCGACGCGCATCAATACACTTTTTAGACTTCACTCTCCAGAGGCCTTGTAGGACGCCGGTGGCTGTAGCGGACCAGAGGGCTACTAGAAGCCATAGACAATGTACACACTCCGTTAAAGTTTGAGCATCACCTTGGACCCTGCCAAAAACGCTGTATTTGCATTGACGTGATTGATAGGCGTGAATATGGAGCATGCTATGTTTACCCTCGCATGTTCCTTCTTTGCGCATCCTCGACTGCTTTCTCCCAACTGGCTCTGTAGATGAACAACCCCTCGATACTAGCGACCCTATAGTCTACCGTTAGTTTTTCATAATGGGTACACGGTGGGGTGCTTCTTACAATGCTAGGCCTACTGCCGGCCCCTATAATATGTGTGAGCTTTTATATCGGTTCAGTGCTGGCGAAGAGAAAATCACTTACCGCCCAGAGACCATGCAAGCCCCAATGCAAACCAAAGCCCGCGCCAAATGAAACCGGCATTGCAACCTGGAAAAAGTCGAGGAGTGTTAACTGCTGGATGTAGTTTTTCACATGAGCATGTTGACTTACCAAATAGTACGCAAACAGATTTGCATAACCCCCGATCTCCTGTCTTCCAAGTCCTCTAAGAATGCCGCTCAGAATCGCGCCCAAAGCGTCGAACAACTGGAACGCCGCACAAACAGGCAGCACGCTAGCAACCAGCTTCACAACATCCTCGTCATCCGTGAACAACCGCGGAATATAACTTCTCAGCCCACCCACCAAAGTGATGTTCAGCACCCCAACGAAACAAGCAGCGACAAGCGCAACCTTCGCAGCCACCTTCCCCGCCCCCGGCAGCCCCGCCCCAATCAAATTTGCAATCCTCGTACTCGCCGCCACCCCAATCGGCCACGGGATCTGGTACGTCATGATGGAAACGGAGCTCACCACGCTCTGCGCCGCGAGATGCGTCGTGCTAATCCAGCTCGCCGACAGCGTGAGGATCTCAAAGGCGAGATACTCGGCCACGATCATGACGAGGCCCGGCAGCGCCAGGCGGATCATGGGACCCCAGTTGTGGAGGGCGCGGCGGGAGAAGCCGCCCCAGCATTCGCGGCCGGAGATCAGGAGAACGTAGAGGAGGAGGCAGAGGGGGAGGAGGGTTTCGGTCAGGACGACGGCGATGGGGGCGCCGATGAAGCCCCAGTTGAATTGCTGTGGGGGAGTGTTAGGAGGGCGGGTGGGGGATAAGGGTGGAGGTGGTGACTTACCCAGACGAACAGCCAGTTTAGGAAGGCGTTCAGCGGCGCGCAGAAGAGGAGCACGTATAGTGTCGCAGAGAACAGGCCCTGCGCCTGCACGAACCGCTTGCCGCTTTCAAAGGCGGCGTAGCCGGGGGTGCCGAGGACGAGGATTTTGAGGTAGAGGCCGGCGAGTCTGGCAGTCTCTTTTTCGGGGACGATGGCGAGGAGGATCCGGGTGCCGCTGAGCCAGATGATGGAGATGGGGATGGTGATGAGCCAGAGGAAGTACACCATTCGTTGTAGTTGGAGGCCGACGAGGGTTTTCTTGCCGGATCCGTAGGCTTGGGCGCAGAGAGTGTCGAGACTGGTTGCCAGGCCTTGGTATACCGCGTAGCCAGTGATGTTGGCAGTCACTAGTAAAATTGTCAGAAAGATGTATAGCATGAACACGAGTGATGAACAGTGGCACATACTACTAGCGAGACTCACAGCGCCGAGCTCGACTTTACCTATGCGGCCTACCGTGAACACGCTTGCCATAGTGAGAGAATATTGCAGGATAAAGGTCAGTATCAAGGAGCGCGAGTACTTGGCAAGGACTTTGGCCTCCCGTTGCCATGTGGTTTGGATCTTGCCAGCCCCGACCGCTTCGTCCCAAACCTTGTTGATGAGGTCTGAAGTGTCTTGCCCCTCATCTGGCGAGTTTGAACTGTCAAGCAAAGGGCTCGTTTCTAATGGAGAGCCATTGCCTTGCGAAGAAGCTATGGTAGACTCTGCATCTCTATGGCTTTTAGTGTCCTTCAAACCCGCCGAACGTAGTATGTTTTTCAAGCGTGCGGTGATACTCTCATCGTTGTGTCTGCTCCGACGCTTGGGTGGAATAATTAGGTTGTCTTCTAACAGAGCATGATCCTCCTCTTGCGTTGCTTGTCGTTCCGCTCTCGTTAAGTGTTCATGTTCCGGGAGTGACAGAGCTGCTAAGGTCAAAGCCTGCGGTGCAGCTGCTACAAAGTCTGGCCTGCGGTATGCATCGACCATGGAATGTTTTAAAGGACGTGGAGTGGGTATTTCCAATTCATCTCGCCCATCTTCAGAGAGGGTCCTATAACTCCCAGGACTGGAGCTATGCTCATTCCCTAGATCTTCTGCAAGAGAATCCCGCGCTGTAGACAAAGAAGGTTGTAAAAATGCAGGACGCCTTTGGACTGAAGCATTGACATGGTTTGGCGAGTCGCCATCTAGACGTCTATCAAAAGTCATGGCGATGTAACTTAGGAAAGATGTTGATGAGAGCAAGATTCCTATGAGAAAAACAATCACATGCACCTACTGTACCCAGCAGTCGATTTAGTAAGGCGGGGGAGAGCTCGCCATCTCAACCGCAGCCCGGCAGATCTAGTCCCCGCAAAGCTCTGCAATCAGACGGCTGGTTATGTGGGTAGGTATGCACCTGTGTTTTCAGATAAGCCAGAGAGAGAATCAGGTGCCCGCACATGAAGTACGGCAATGACCGGTTCTCCCGTTTCTTAGCTCTTAATGGTCTAATGGTACGCTGACCTGTTGAGCGAATCAGGCGTGTTCAAACGGCGGGAGTTCGTTGGAACGTTCGACTGGACCCTAGTGTGGAGTGCTGGACCCTGGTCAAGCTGCGCCATCGCCGCCATTCCGCTCACCGCCCGCCGCCAATTCCGCCGCTTTATGACATACTCCTGTCACGACTTGAGCGCTTCTTGTGTAATTACATACCGAAGCCAAATACTCTAGCAGCCTCCGTGAACAATTCCTAGAACGCGATTCGCCTACATCATGTCTGTCGAAACACTGACAACGAT
>JAKLMF010000068.1:0-35430 GCA_022813555.1 Botryosphaeria agaves | reverse complement strand
GCGATGGCTCGAGAATAAGCCCATACAGCCCGGACGCTTCGCGACAGCAAGGATCTGTCAATGGATCTCCCGCGGACACTCAGTCCGACATGCAGCTAACACATCGACCTCGTACAAAGGATAACAGTGTCTCGAACGACAACCTGGGCGGGAATTCTCAAGACCGAGCCCTGACCAATCACTTCAGTATCGCGTTTCCTGAACAGGTCTTGTATCACTACCTCACTAAGAAAGTGCCGCGCGATGCAGACAATCAAAAGCCAGTCTCGATGGAACAGCTTGTCGTGTCCTATCTGAGTCTCTCGCCGAACACCATCATCGACGTGTCCAAAGCGGGCACTGACAGTGAGGCTAGCGAGCTCAAGTTTCAGTTAGGTCCTGTCGGGAATGGTTCTGATGGTGCCAGCGGTGCCGATGAACCCATTCACAAGGTTACCGGTACCACGACGTATGCTGTCCACCACATCATCTCGCAGCAGGCGAAGCAGTTAGCTCGTGGTAATCATGGTGCTTTCAAAATGGGCAACAAGTTCTACTTGGAGAGGAGCCAGCAACACCTTAGCAATGGTCTTTGTACCATCCGTGGATACTCTTGCGCTGTCAAGCCTACCAAGGGAGCACCTCTACTGAACATCAGCGTCGCAACACATGTGTTCTACAAACCCATCACCGTGAGCGAGTTTTTTGCAGAGTTCGGTGACAGCAAGGGGATCGAAAAGTTGCTGAAGGGAGTCAGAGTGCGGAGCTTGAAGTCTAAAGGGCGCCCTGTCGGGACAATCACTGGATTTGAGGGCAAAATTCAAGTCACTCCTCCTGGAAAGGGGAAGAAGGCAGCCGATTTTGTTCCCGACGACCTCGTGATTTCGAAGAACCAGCGACTCCAGCCTGGGGCTCTGGAAGAACTTCCCAAGTCGTTACGTACGAAGATCATGCAAGTGGTCAACCGAGATCCTGAAGCCAATATGCGGGCAATCATGAACGAGGGGTTGATGGCCCTGGGAGTCAATCTGGATGGTGAGCTACGAGATTTAGTAAGTTATTGATACAAGACAAGATCCATGGACCTACGACTAATTGTTACCAGGTACGCCACAACCTCAAGGTTAACAACGAGATGAATTCCGTCTCCATTGGGCACCTCAAACCACCAGTCTTGGAGTATGGCGGCAACTCGTCTATGCCAGCGGATAAGTCGCGATGGAATCTGAAGGGGCGTACCTTCCTTGCCACCGCCAGGGAATACAAAGGCCCCATCTGCTATCTTTCCGGCCAAGTCTTCTCTGACGAAGAGATTGGCCAACTCCATGAGAAGCTCCGTATTCAGCTTGAGAACTACGGTGTAAGCCTACCACAGCGGGCACCGAATCACAAGCTGAGCGGGTTTACGGATGCCGCCTTTGAACGCGGACTGCGTGAGACTGCGACCAAGGGGAGCAAGCTTGTCATTTTCATCTCGCCAGCCAAGAAGCACTACGCCGCGTTCAAGCGTGTTGCGGATAAGATATGCGGCTTGCATTCGCTCTGCATCTTGGAGAAGACTGTAGCGGAGTGCAACAAGCCTGAAAGCAAGGACCCCAAACCCGGTGGCCCGAGATCTCGTTCCAGACAGTATCTGGCCAATGTAGCCATGAAGTTGAACCTCAAGCCTGGTAATGTCAACCACACTGTCAAATTCGACTCACAATCCATTCCTGCCAACGTCAGGCTTCAGGAAACGCTTGTACTAGGTGCGAGCATATCTCACCCGGACCGTGAGGATGCGGAAGGGACACCATCCGTTGCAGCAGTAGTTGGCAGTGTCGACGACAGGCTAGGCCAGTTCTGGGGCTCTCTGCGTTACCAAGACGCAAAGACAGAGGTAAGCATTCAAACACACCAATCTGAAGCAAGAACTAACATACATCGCACAGACTATCACAGACCTGAAAAGCATGGTCTCCGAGCGCCTAGAAGCCTGGTGCAAGACCCATAGGGCGCTCCCAAAGTCCATCCTCTACTACCGCAACGGTGTAAGCAACGGCCAGCTCTCCGCCGTCCGCGCCCACGACCTCTCGCAAATCGAAGCCGCCTACCGCGCCGCCGTCCAAAAGCGCCACAACCCCGGCGACGCAGAGGCCGCGAAAATCACCATCGTGGCCGTCGCCCGCCACCACCGCACGCGCTTCTTCCCCTTGCCCGGCGCACCCGAGAAGGCGCTGAAGCCCGGCACGGCCGTCGACTGGAACGACTATTCGCCTGAGTACCCCAGCTTCTTCCTGCAGTCGCACCCCGGCCCCAAGCCCAGCGCCAGCGGCGCGCCTGCTAGTAGTGGCCCGCCGAAGCCGGCGCACTACACGCTGCTGGAGAACGGGATGCGCTTCTCCGGCCGGGAGATCCAGAGTTTCACGCACGCGCTGTGCCACACGCACGTCCGCTCCACGACGGCGGTGTCGTACGCCCCGCCCGTCCACTACGCGAACTTGCTGTGCAAGCGTGGCCGCGGATATGTGCAGGGGACGCCGGTGGTGGTGCAGGGGAAGTTCGGGGAGAGTACGAGGAAGACTGTAGTGCTGAGGGATCTGAAGAGGGCGGATAATGCGGGTCCGTGGGATCCGAAGCTCAATGAGAGTATGTTTTGGGTGTAAGTGGGCTGTGATTTGGAAGAAGAATCCGCTTCGGGGGTTTGGGATCTCTTCTTCGACGGGAGGTCGTTGTCGAAAAAGACTGAGGAATGTGGTGAATTTCCTTTGCTGCTGTGTCTGGGTTTGGTTGTCGGAGTTCTTGGAGTCAGAAGTTGGTTTCTGGATTTCCTTTGGTCCTGAGTTTAGGAGAGAAGATAAACGTTACAATGGTAACGACAGTGAAGACAGTAACGACAGCAACGACCGTTCATGATGATTGTGAATTCTCTCTTACTGTGTTTTCTCGGTCGTTTGCTTTGGAACTCGATAGATAGCATTGGCTTTTCTTTCTGATTTCATGCAACTTGTGCTCGATATAAGCAAATCGACATCGTCTGACAATTCTTACACATTCCAGTTTTGCGAGCGGTAGACTCCTGTCTCATGCATATGTGCGCCGTACTTTCCTTCGATATCGCACTGTACACTCACTCTTTAACCATCAAGTCCTTCGATCCTAAGTGGCGAAGCTCTACAACACTCACGCACGCGGTGTCGCCTCCGGTAATACATGGACGGGTTGCTGTGCGTACCGTAACACCAGCCTGCCGTTCACAAGTCACGTACTCTCACCTTCCTACAAAACCCTCACCTGCATGCCGTTACGTGCACTTCAAACCCCACAATCCCACCCTAACGGAAACCACTCCGCACAAACCATCATCATGTCCAAGGCCAAGCCCACACCCAAGCCCACGCTCAAGTTCTTGCCCCCAAGAGACCCTCAAGCGGGGCCGGACATCGAAACCTCCAGAGCAGCCATCTTCATCAGCATCAGATCTCCCCTCATCGATCAGTCTCGAGCAAATGAAAGCGAAGGGCTTTCTGAGAGGGGCACCGCAGAAGTATTGCTGGATCTCGCCGGAGGTGCTTGAGGAGTTGAGGCTGGAGAGGCTGGAACACGTGTTCACGACGGGGAGACAAAGCTCTGCTTCAACTGGGAAAGGCATTCAAGGTGTTTGGGAACATGTGCCTAGATAGTGGGCTCGAAATGAATGTTCTATCTGCACCAGCCGACGTCTTCCTTGCGTGATGCTGCAGGAACAGTGATCGACAAAGTCAATCGTGACACGCGAGCGAGCGGTGAACTCGTGCCACCTGCATCCAGACGCCGCACCTTCTTTCAACCACATGGCGCCAAGTATGGCATCTCTCTCTCTTCAAGACGTTGCTCTCGGGTGGCAAACATCTACAACGCGGTCATGCTTCCGGCTCGGATAGCGGATCTCCCGCCCACGCAGCGGCTGCCCGTCAAAGAGACTCGGAAGCTTCGGCCCTCACGGTGATCCTGCCATTCTGCCAGGCGCTTTCTTCTGCGAACTACCTTACCAGTACTTACATGTAAGGCTAGCGTCATAAGGCCGAACGGCAGCGAATCGACAGCAATCCCTCCCGTCCTTCAATCCTCCATCCGTGCGACACAGAGCTATGGCCCAACTGCATCTGATCCATTGGTCCCGCTAAGGGGGTCCCATCCACCCGTGCTAAGCCCTACCTATGTACCGATGGAGCCCTTGTGTGCGCCTTTCGGGGTCTGGTGGCCTTGCAGACCCCGCTCTCACCAGATCACAAGCGTGACAAGCTCCGGAGGTTGTCGGCGACGTCGGACTTCTTGCTGAGAAATTCCCCTACGACGTACGAACTCGCCCACCTGCTAGCCTCCCCATCACCTGTTAATAGGGCCTCCGCCCCGACCGTTCACTCTCTTTTCCTTTTACTCGCTCTTCTTTGCGTTTGCGCGGGGTCGACACATCTGGCTTCCCTTGTGACGGGACGCTGGTCATAGACACGAGATTGTTCCATTCAAGTTGTTCCGCCACCTTCCTACCCACTAGCTCGAGCACCGCCCCACCTTCATATTTCTGCTTGATCTACGAGGCACACAACATACACATACACAACTTCGCCCAGATCAGACATACCACCGCTGTCGCTTGGCTAGCGTCAAATCTCCGACACAGCTCAACAATCAATCTGCCCTCGACCACTCAATCGCCACCGACATCGGCACGCGACACAGCTTTGACCCCTCCGCTCAGAAGCAACTTCGAATAATCTCCTTCGAGCCACCTAGGCTGTAGACCCGTGCGGCGTACTGGTCTCCCACAACAGCAATCATACGGCTGGGGAAGTGTTCATCAATTGAACTCTTCCCTGCGTCATGCTCCCTTCCCTCCCTCGTCCTGCCGACTACGATGTCTCCGCCCTCAGCGGATTTCTTCCGGCCGAGCCGCCGCTCGACCAGCTACCTGATCGATATTATGCGCCGTGGGAACGGATAATCAAGAACCTGCAAGGCTTGGTGCTAAGCAGGAGGCTGCGTGGTGTCGTGGATACGCTGCCGGTCTTGTCGACCGAGTGTCTTGTCACCGAGCCGGAATGGCGCAGGGCATATTCGATCCTGGCGTTCATCGCCCATTCCTACATCTGGGGTGGAGATACGCCTCTTGATGTAAGTCAAGTTGGCTGGAGGTTTACCAGAAAACAATTGCTAACATTGTTGAACAGCGAGTCCCCCCCTCCATCTCCATCCCCTTCCTTTCCACCTGCCGCCACCTCGAGCTGCCAGCCGTCGCAACCTACGCCGCCGTCGTCCTATGGAACTGGCAGCCGCTCTTCCCCGACGAGCCCATGGACACTCTCGACAACCTGGCCACGCTCTCCACCTTCACCGGCTCCCTCGACGAGTCCTGGTTCTACCTCGTCTCCGTCGCCATCGAGGCCCGCGCTGCCCCCATCATCCCGATGATGCTGGAAGCCATCGCAGCCGTGCGCTACGACGACGCGCCCACGGTCGTCGAGTGCCTGCGCGCCTTCGCCGAGCGCCTCGACGAGCTGGGCGCCCTGCTGCAGCGCATGTACGACAACTGCGACCCCCACGTCTTCTACCACCGTATCCGCCCGTTCCTGGCCGGGTCGAAGAACATGGCGGACGCCGGGCTGCCATTGGGCGTCGTGTTCGACGAGGGGAGGGGCGACGAGGAGTACGTGCAGTTCAGCGGCGGGAGCAACGCGCAGAGCTCCATCATCCAGTTCTTCGACCTCGTGCTCGGGGTCGAGCACAGGCCTACGGGCGTCAAGCCGCCGACACCGGGTGTCTCCGAGGACGCGAAGAAGGAGGAGGGCCAAGCGCCCCCCGGGCCGAGCCACAATTTCATCAAGGACATGCGGACGTACATGCCGGGCCCGCATCGCCGCTTCCTCGAGCACATCGCCCAGGTCGCGAACATACGTGAGTACGTGGCCGGGCGGCGCAACAACCGGGCCCTGTGCACCGCCTTCGACGCGTGTCTGGCCATGCTGCGCGCCTTCAGGGACAAGCACATCCAGATGGTGAGCCGGTACATCATCGTCAAGAGCCGCGAGTCGCGCTCTGCGGCGGCCTCGACGACGACGCAGCGCCTGAACATCGCGGCGACGAAGAGCAGTCGGGGCGAGGGAGTGGGGGAGGAGAGGAAGAAGCTTAGGGGGACGGGCGGCACGGCGCTGATCCCGTTCTTGAAGCAGGCGAGGGACGAGACGGGCGAGCCGGCCATAGATGCGTGGGCGAGACGGCTGCTGAACAACGGGCCTGCGGATGCGGGCGGCGCGAGGATGAAGATGGTGGGCGAGCATGCGAGCGGCGAGATGACGATCGTGGGGCTCGCGGGCGTGTGGAGCGTGGATGATAGTGAAGGGGGCATCTGTCATTGGTAAAGGAGGGCGAAGTTGGGCGTTCTCTCGTGGAGGACGGGGGATGGGATGAGATTATGAGGGTGCCGCTGTGTGCATATGACGGACATGCGATATGGGATAGAACAGGGAAATGGCGTTCGGGGATGTTGGACATCTAGAGTTTGGGTTGGGTGGAGCTGCGAGGCTCGGCGGCTTTTTATAGTTGATGGTCGATTTTAATTTCCACTCCGAGTGTTTTGCAACCAGAGAGATCTCTGGGTTGGTGGGATTTTTAGTTGGCTGGTAGCACTACGAGCAATACCAAGTCCTCCTTGAGGTTCCTTTTTGAGTTCTCTTGACTCGCGATCTATCCAAACCATGTCTGATTGGGCTGTCGGTGCTGGATGTTGGCTGTCACGCAGGAAGTTCGTGTCAACAACTGGATAGAGGCTAGGAAAGGACGGCAGATAACTATCGGAATCAGCACCGTCGGACTGTTTTCATCGAAGTCATGCAAAGGAGACCAGTTCATGTAGCGAGGACGCGACATGTCTATTCAATTGAGAAACATGTCAATACTTGACTCGACGCTTTACATCCCCTTACTCACCGCTCTTGAAGCGGCGCTGCCCTCTTGGAAAGGCCCCTCTCTCAACATAGAGATACGCGTAACGTGACACCTGGCCCAACGCCGAACAAGTGGGGCCACAGTGAGGGTACATACCACTCCTCCTGCGCATGCCCAAAGCAAACCCCTGAGCAAAGCCCTTCACCTCGCCCGGTATCGATTCTATACTCCTCAGTCCAATTCGACAAAGCAATGAACACAAAAGGGTAGCTAGCTAATATTACAACAATGGTGATAAGAGTGCGTGTGTGTGCAGCAATCGCCTGCACATGCACCCAGCCCTTCTCAGAAAGGACGAGAGAAAGAGAAGATCAGACACGACGCGCGGTGATTGAGGCTGCCCCTCGCGCCATCTACGCCAGAACGGAGCATATGGAGAGGTGTAACTATCGGGGTCTCTGTACTCTCGTCAGCACCATCCCCACCCCACGACGTCAAGCAAGACTCACAAGACTAGCCACGGCAGCCGCACTCGCAAAATCCGTCTTCGAACTCGCACTCCGGCCCCCCAACCCCATCCTCGGCACCCCCGTCCCCGCCCCCCCAGCCGCAGGCAGCACAGTGGACCCATTACTCGTCCTCTTGACCCCGATACTGCTCTGCGGATTCACAGTACTGTGCCTCCTCGCCCCCTGGGCCCCCTTACTCGGCGAACCTCCCATGCCCTCCCTCGCCCCCGCCGCCATCTTGACCCCACTGGCCGGCAGCTCCGGCAGCGGGCGCGCGCGCTGCGGTGTCTGCGTCGTGACTGTGTGATGCCGCTTCATCGGGCTGACGGCGAGGGCGGCGGCAGCCATGGCGGGCCCGTTGGCGGCGGTGCCGTTAGCTTGCTGCTGCTGGCGGGCGGCGCCGCGCACGGGGGCAGCGCCGCGCTTGACGCCGGTGATGAACTCGTGCTGGACGGCCTCCTCTGGCTTCAGTCTTCTCTCAGGGTCCCAGCGGAGGCAGCGGGAGATGAAGTCGAGGAAGGCGTCGTCGTCGCACTTGAGCGCCTGCTGCAGGGTGCGGGAGCTGGGTCTGCGGCGCCGGCCCTTGGAGGAGACGGTGACGCGGGGCTTGCCCATGGAGTCGAAGAACAGCTTCTTGCGGCTGCTCTTCTCGATCAGGTGCTTCTCCGGCGGGCCGAAGATCTCCATGATGCACGCCAGCTGCTCCTGCTCGTTCTCGCCGGGGAAGATCGGGTAGCCGGTCAGCAGCTCCGCGAGGATGCAGCCGAGCGACCACATGTCGATGGGCAGGCCGTAGCTCATGCCCAGGATGACTTCGGGGGAGCGGTAGAAGCGGGATTGGATGTAGGTATACACCTTCTCGTTCTCGAAGCAGCTGGAGCCGAAGTCGATGACTTTGATTTCGGAGTGGAGAGGGTGGGCGAGCAGGATGTTTTCGGGCTTGAGGTCGCAGTGGATGACGCGCTTGCTTTTGAGGAGGATGAGCGAGCTGAGCATTTGCTTGGTGAAGCGGCGGATGAGTGATAGAGGGAAGCCTTTGAACTCGTAGGTCTTGATGAACTCGTAGAGGTTCATGCCGAGCAGCTCGGTAGAGATGCAGAGGTGGCCGCGGAAGTAGAAGCTCTGCATGAAGTTGATCATGCTGTGCTTGTTTTCCGGATCCTGTAGAGATGTCAGATACTCCACCTCGGTCGTTCATGGTGCACAACTTACCCATTCTCGCAGCTTCTGCAGGATGTTGACCTCTATCAAAGCTTGCTGATGGAAACGCTTCTTGTTCCTGATGATCTTGACGGCGGCCAAGGCGCCAGTCTTATGATCGATGCACCGCACAACCTGCCCAAAGCTGCCCTTGCCAAGAATGTCAACAACCTCGTATCGGTAGGCCAGATGGTCGCCCAGCACAATGTTGTAATCACCACGCTCGTCGTCGTAGCCAAAGTTGACGGATCCGGCGTTGCAATCGCCGATAATCTTTGGAGCATTCTTCGTGCCGCAGAAATACACCTCTTTATAATCAATGATTTCTCCGCGCTCAAAGATGTTCAGGCTGATCATCTGCAAAGCTTGTGAAGGGGACGACCGTTCTTTCGGGCTCGCTCTCTTGCGCAGTTCATCCACATCCTTTGCGGCCATCTCGAAGTCTCTGCGCTTCGACACTAGCCTCTCCATGGCCTTCTCCGCTTGGATGTCATCTTTGTCGAGGTTGGTGTCCAGATTGCGCGCTTTCAATGTACCAAGAGAGGTTCGCGATCCTAACATCCGATGCATGTGTGTGAGTGTCGATTGAGATGTTCTAGCAGCACCGGATCCTGAATCCGTATGGGCGGACGGAAGTTGTGAAGTTGATGCATGGCGGTTGTTTGGTGGAGGAAGATGCGGGCGCTCGTAGTCGCCGTTACTCAACAAAGTAGTGGCTGAACTCTTCCTTCGGCCGGAATCCAGCGATGTACGCGTCGACACGATGTGTGAATCGGTGTGAGTCCTCACCAGAGTGCTAGAGCTGGCAGATGCAGGCATTTTAGGAGGTGGCATCTCGGCGCGCTGTGGTATCTGCAGTGGCTGGACTGGCTGGACTGGTGGTAACAATGACCCTCCTTCGAAATGCTGAGAGGCTTGCCGTGCGCTAAAGTCCTTTGATGGACTGCGCTTCCACCCTAGGCTGAGCTTCCGGCGTAACGAAGTACCCGCCGATGACGCTCCATGCTCATCGGGTGCAGGTGTGTGTGCAGACGAGGCTTCATGCTTGGGCAGGAATAGTGTTCTCGAATTGGCTGATTCGGGACTCTGAGAATCCGTGTTGAAGAGCTGCGATACATGTTCATTACTGGGTTGTCGACTGTGTTGACCAAATGCTGTACTGCCCTTAGGAAGCGAAGCAGACGCAAAAGGTGTTGTGGTCTGCCTGTTAGTACCATGTGTGGTTGGCACAGGTACATTTGGAGACGCTACGGAGTGATGGAAGACATATGGGTCGACTCTCAAGTCGTAATGCGAGCTGGTGCTCCGTAGAGTAGGTGCCGATGTGTCCTCGCCATTGAGACTTCTAGAAAAGAACGTGGCTTTAGAAGCTGTCATGGGTGTACTGGGTGTTTTGGTGTAGCTTCGCTTCGGAGGAGGCGTTGCTTGACGGTGGTCAACTTCAGCGGAAGGTGCGGGGAAGGATGCAATTCTTGCTGCTGTAGGGGTGCTGAGAGGAAGGAGATTCAAGGGTGGCAACCGTAGAGGTTGAAGAGTCTTTCTGTTTAGGTTCTGTAAGGCAGGTGCGGCGTCGGTATGGGTAGCGGTCCCAACTGTTAGGCCCCTTCTATGTCGGGTGTTCGCTATTGTCGCTCCTTGATCACTGGTTGGAGCATCTGCTCTGACAGCGTCAGAGACTCGCATGTGGTTGAAGTTGCTGCTGGTACCGAACACTGGCACGTTACCAGGCCCCTCGTCCGCCTCCGATTGTGGAGTTTTCGGTGACGTCCAGTTTAGCTGATCTATTTGATCTTTGGGCGACTCGTAAGCCTTGGGAATGGCCGGAACAGGAGGAACAACTTCTTCCTCGTTCCTTCCAGCAGAGCTATACACATTCCGAGAGCCTTTTAAAGTTGGCAAGCGCGAATTGGAAGACATCGGTGTAATCCGAGGACCCACTCCTGCACTCGGCGGACGCATTGAGGTGAAGCTTGATGCGGACGACAAAGAGAGACTCGAGCCAATCGTTCTACGTATGACTTCCGGCGAAATCCGCGCCGAAGACGGAGTTACGCTCTTTCTAGGCACAGGAGCTGGAGAACGAGCAACGGACCTGGTGCTTGAACTCACTTCCAGCTGAGGAGTTGGCGGCGCTTGAGGGATCATAGAGGTAGCTGGGGCGGTAGACAATCTCTTCAACCTTCGAGCATCGGTCGGACTAATTGTGCGCGCGCCCAACCCACTCACGTGAGCAGTTACGCTTGACTGTCTCTTCCCTGCAGACGGAGGTGGTTCAGGGTTCCTTTGGCCCGGGGATTTGGCAGGAGAACGCGCGCTTGCAATTGAGGGCGGGAAACCATGAACGGGCGTGAGGTTTGGTGTTGTGAGATGACCTTGTGTTTGGCTAGGTGGTGCTTGTAAGGATTTGGTTCGAATGTTTCGGGGCATAGTAGATAGACGTGGTACTTCGGTCCCGGCACTTAGAATGGGCGCCACTGTCCCACGACGGTCCGGTTTGCTCAACGAAGATGTCCGGCTCAGATTGCCTTGCGCACCGCTAGGTACCGTTGCCGCTGCATCTTGCCGAGCCTCTTTACTCTCAGCACCTACTGCGGCCATGCCGGACCCTACGGGTTTCCGTGGCGTACGAATCGCAGGATTAGCGGGAGCAGGAGCTGGATACTGGCTCTGACGACGGACACGAGTTGGCAGAGGACCGGCGGGTGGCGGCATGCTTGTCGATGCAGGGTTGCTTTGAGACTCCTGCCGCCGTGAAATACTCGACTGTCGAGCGAGGGCGCTGTTCCTGGGAATGGAGCCTCGAGGTTCGGGCATATCACTGTCCGCACGATCCCAACCATTGCCTGACGCCGCCTTTCCAGCCGGATTATCCGCGACTGTTTCTCTCCTTCTACCCGACATTGAGATATCGCTCAGCTCGGGCGGACGCGACGTGATGCTAGTATGGAAATCGTCAAAGTTGACCGAAGGGAGGAAGTCGAAGGAGCCGCTGCTGGTGACTCTGCTAGGTGAGCCATTCGAGGCCTGTCCGAAGTTGAAGGGAGAGCTGCTTGCTTGAGGAGCTTGGCCGAAGAAAGATTCGCTTGCCGAAGTAGGGAGGAAGGAGCGCAATGTATTATTGGAAGCCGTCGAAGCATCGCTGACTACCCTGTACGGCGGTCAATGAAACAGAACCCAATATCGCATGACCAGCTCAGTGTACCTCTTAGATTGGGGATATTCCAGTGGCCGCGGACCAAGCAGAGATGTTTTGCTGCTGTCTCTCGATATCGTAGAGCGTCGTCTTGCCGCCGCAGTAGATTTCTGGTCCGTGTTGCTTCTTGTGAACGGTCCTGAGCCGACCGGCTTCCGCATCAATGGGTTCTCATTCTCGCTGGCGGTTCTCAGGAACTTCTTGCGTACGCGGCCCTCTGCTGCAGTTGTGTTAGATAAACAGTCGGAGCCATGTCTTGCACCTCACTGCAGGTACCCGGACAACAAGGAAATTGCGTACCACCTGAGCTCCCAGAATCCTCAGCAATATCAGCCCTGGGCACAGACAGCGACGTGTCCATGGCCCGGTACTGTGCCGTTCCAAGCATTCTGACTGACTACGGTGGTGCCGGTTCAGGTAGGAGTGACGATTGGTGGCCGAGACGCCCTAAGGTTTCGAGACCAAGAGTGACGCCTGTAAACAACTTGTTTTCCAGCGTTTCCGGGGGCAATGGTCCTCCCAGTGGTGGATCTCTGGCCGCACACTCGAGCTGACGATCAGGCTAAGGGCTGTAGAATAGCATTGCGCGGACATGGAAGGTCTGCCAACTAGCAATCATAAGGTGCGATACTGAGCGGACGGGCCGACGCGGCGTCAGGGCGTGCGGTCGAGCATTGAGGAATCCCTTGCAGAGGCCGTCGATTGCAGCTTGTTTGTAGCGAGCAAGGTTAAGCTTATGCACGGCCAGGGGAAGGTGCAGGTGTGGTGATGGGCGGAGAGGAGCGGTATGTAAGTAATGTAACTTTAGCTTAGGTCGAAGTTCAGGAAAGCTCCTGGCGGCGGGCGTAGATGATTCGCTTCGGGCCAGAAGGTGCAGCAACCACCTAACTTGCCCTAAAGGTACAACGTGCGGCGCCTTACATGTCAACCACGACGGACTCGCGGGAGGGCTTGAGCGATGCAGTGCAAATGCAAATGTCTGCACTAACTAACGTTGACGTTGCCGTCGCGCGGACATGCACTCCACATGAGAGCGCCATGATCGGCGTTGGCGCTGGCTTGTCAGGCACCGCGATCACATGTTCGTCTAGTTCGTTGCCAACTCCAGTCCACTCTACTACTCCTACTACCGTAACGCTGAAACAACTACCGTCTTCAGTCTGGACTAGCCACCTGGAGCCCTACTTGGGTGCCACTAGGAGCCCCATATACGCTCCGTCATGGAGAGTCAGAGCGCTGACACGCTCGTCAACCGAGACGATCCTATTCCAGTTGTCTCTGTCACCAGCCACCCGGATGACACACCATCGCCGGCGCGCAGCGAGCGGCCCCACAGCAAGCGTGAAGCCCTGAAGCAATCCGCGCCAGCTGCGAAGCTCAGAGAGAAGCTGGAGGAGTTGGGTCCCAACCGCTCGGGCTCGCCCAGCGGTGTCCAGGACCGTCTGTTGAATATGTATGTCGAGAGCCAAATATCGAGACCAAATCCGGTGAGCAAGAACTAGAACTTACAGGTGCATGCAGGTTACTTCAACAGGTTATACCTTCTGAAGATGTTGAACCAGATGCTGGCCCCGTCGACAAGCGGTCCAGGAAGTATGTTGATCGACCGAATTTCAGTCTGCCAACTATGTCGTATAATTTTCGACGTTTCAATGCTAGGTATAGCCTCCTTGTACCGTTGATCGCGAAAGCTGCCGTTCTGATAGACGCCTCTCAGGATCGGTGTGGCCTTCGTCTTCCAGAACCGCCTCATCCGCCTCTTCAGCTGGAAGAAGCCGACACACACGCTCTCTTTCCTAGCAATCTATTCGTTCGTCTGTTTAGATCCTTCCCTTCTCGCCGTACTTCCCGTAGCTCTCTGTCTTTTCTTCGTCATGATACCCGCTTTCCTTGCACGTCATCCTCCCCCACCGTCCGGCAATCTGCCTACAGAATATTACACGCTTCAAGGCCCTCCGCTAGCTCCGCCACAGAGCATCAAGCCGGCACCAGATCTGAGCAAAGACTTCTTCCGCAACATGCGTGATTTACAGAACAGCATGGAAGACTTCAGTCGTCTGCACGACTCTCTGATAGCCTGGCTAGCCCCGCCCACCAACTTCTCCAATGAAGCATTGTCAAGCGCACTCTTCCTCCTCTTCTTTGCTCTCGCCTGTGTCCTCTTCATCAGTGCTCATCTACTTCCCTGGCGCCCCATCTTTCTCTTCGGCGGCTGGGGTACAATCTGCGCCGGCCACCCATCGCTCCAGGCCTTTCTGCACTCCACTCACACGGATGAGCTGCTAGAGAAGCAAGACGTCGCAGCACGCTCGCGCCTGCTCACCTTCGCCGCTACTGATATCGATCTCTCCTCCGCGCCGGAGACGCGCGAGGTAGAGATCTTCGAGCTGCAACGTCGTGCTGGCGGCCGGCCGGGCCTTCACATCGCGGACATGGACTTCGAGTACGAGCCCTTCATGTTCAGCCCTGAGGCCTACACGCCGCTTTCGCCAGCGCGGATCATGGGTGAGCGTCCGAAGGGAACGAGATTCTTTGAGGATGTGAGGCCTCCGAAGGGGTGGAGGTGGGCGGACAAGAAGTGGGCACTGGACTTGCTGAGTAGAGAGTGGGTGGAGGAGAGGTGCATCACTGGGGTTGAGGTGGAGGTTGAGGGTGAGAGGTGGGTGAGTGATATCAAGTATAAGGAGGAGAGTGGTGGCGGTGATGTAGAGGAGAGTGCTCGAGCGGCTGATGTCAAGCGGAAGGGGAGAGAGAAGGTTGTGACGTGGGAAGAGGGCAATGGAGCGAGGAAAGGCGAGTGGAGAAGGAGGAGATGGGTCAGGCTTGTGGAGAGAAAGCCCATGACTGGTAACGAAGGGTAATGAGTAACGAGCAGATCTTTACTCGAAGACCAATTCCCAGACTGAACGTGTCAAGCAGTGCACCGTTACAACGTAACTGATCAACGACTACGTCAAGCACATCACCCGCATGACTTGCTGGCTGAGCCCATGACATGCCAGAGTACCGCAACTACTTGAATGTCCAGGAGTACTCTACCTTTGACATAACGACATAATTCGCACCGCTGACTACGCCAACAAGAAGTCTCAATCATCAGCAATAAGTACGAGATGCCATAGTAAACGGTCAGCTCTTTCGCGAACGAGCCTGCGCGTCTGCATGACCAATTGGGAAGACCTTTGAACCGCCTTCACGTCCACAACATCATCTCTCGAGTGATGGCATGACTCTTCCGAAACAAGCAAAAATGATGTTTCCTACGATTTAAGCAGTGACTGAGAGCGACCAATCTGGGCGCACTTCTAAGCGCACCACCAGAATAACTTATTGCTTGGAAATGCGCTTCTAACTTGATAGCATGAAACGGAGACTGTATGATACTTTTTGGCCCTCCATCATGATTATAAACCATGCAAGGTAGTGGCACGGTTTGCTATTCTGGACAACTACTGATGAGTGTCTTGCTCAATGCCATTCAAGCATGGCTACTTAATTCTAGCGGTTCTGCATACAATCGATTTGGTCTCTCTTCGCAATCTTTCTCTTGTCACTACATTGTTCTTACGTCCAAAAGCATTGTTGTTCATTGTCTGCATTGTGTGTTTTCATCCGACTGTTATGATGCTCCTCAATGAGCTCCGTGTAGTCATCGTGTGGATCGCATGCTATTCGGTCCTCACAGCCGCTCTGACGCTTCCCCCTCCCGCTACGCCTACATCAACCTCGTCGATGGTAGAAATACGGCAAGCCTGTCCACCGACATCCACTTACGAGCCTTACTTTATGCGCAATGAATCCAACTCTAGACTTACTATTACAGCTTCAGTCGCGAGATCAGACCCGACTCTACTACCTTTTGGATTCCCTTCCGCTGTCACAATTGGCTCACACATCATCTCAATTCCGCTTACAATATCGTCGGGCCGCGTTGTCGTGGATAGTCGACGATTATTGGGCCTAACCAGTGCAGCAATTGTCAGCAGCACGCCCCTCTCGCTGGTACCGTCTCAGCCAGCAGCTGTCACTGGTAGCGGGGCCATTCTTCCCTCCGAGACGACAGCGACGTCTACAGCACAACCATTGGTTTTTCCAGACTCGCAAGTGAACACGAGGCAGTACCTATCATCTAGTAATTTCATCCTCGCAGGTGGGGAAACGTTATCCTTCAGCGTAGCCCCTTCCGTCAGCGGAAGCTCATACGCCTCGTTGCCATCCGTACCAGCTATGGCTCTGGGACAGTCCACGGATTCCATTCCTCTAACGGCGTCGACAATAGCACAACCAACCCTACCCGAGACAATAACCCTCGCCCTGGAGGACATCGCCCCATCCTCCGCTGGCATCCTCCTCGAACCTGACTTGAGCATCTTGCTACCCGGAGGCCCCGCAGCGACGCTGGGAGGCGAAGTCCTATCTCTTCTGCCGTCGTTTGACTCCCTCGTTATCGACGGCACGACCTACCCTCTCGCGACCGCAACCGACGCCACAACAACCGTCCTCGCCACCAGAACTGCCCAAGCCACCGTCACCACTGCAACTCCCGGCTCCGCACGTACCACTGTGGCAGCCGCCAGTCTCGCTCCAGTAAATGCCACTGCTGCGACGACCACGCTTGCCAATGCCACTGCACAGACTGCGAGCGGGGGGCCGGTGCTTGTTGCGGGGAATGCAATTTCAACATCCGCTTCGGAGACGCTGTCGTTTTCGTTTCTGTCGCACTCGGGCAGTGCGGCGAGCTCCTCGGCGAGAACGTCGCTTTCGCTGCCGTCGGTGAGCTTCGTCGTGCCTGGTACGAGTGGAATCGCTGGTGCTGGGAGTGCAAGGCCGACGTCGACGGGTAGCGGCGCGGGAATAGTGAGGTTGCCACTGGATCTGGCTGTCGGCTGTATTGGCCTTTCTTTGGTTATCTTGCGCGTAGTCGGTTTGTGAATGGTTTAATTGGCCTGCAGACGGACGCTATGATTTTCTGATATCGTCTAGTAGGCTCAGTAAGATATGGAAGGTAGTCTGGTCTTCAGCGTGGGCCATCACGTCTTTTAATGCTTTAACAATATAGGTAGACGTTTCCGAAGTGCGCATGTTCTTCTGCAGTATAGACAGTCTTCGCCAGCTTTCATAGCTAACTTCTCAGGGCCCCCCATCAAAACCTCAACTTAGGCAGCAAAAACACAATCAAGAACGCCAACAGCCACAGTCCCGCAATCCACGCATACATCAACATCCGCCCCAACCACCCTCTCCCCTCTGTCATCCTCCTCAGCGTCCCCATCCGTTTGCCCGCAGCCTCCATCCCCTCGCTACTCTTGTCCAGGCCCTCGGCCGCCCGGCCCAGCGCCTCCTTGTCCGAGCCCTCGAGGGAGGATTGGAATTGTAACGATTGGGACTTTAGGGCTTGCGCCATCGAGAGGAGGGAGGAGGTCAGGTCTTCTTGCTCCGTGCGATTGTGAGTTAGGAGGGTTTCGGCCTGTGCGAGGTTTGGGTCAGATGAGGGAGGTTTGTTGGAGGGAGGAAAGAGGGATGCGCTTGTCGTGGTAGCTGTGGATTGTGTGCCAGTGGTGGTGGAGGGGTTCTGATGCCGCGAGCGGAGAGTGGAGGCTAGATTCGCGGCTGCGGCGTGCATGGCTGTGTTACCGCCGCCTTGCCGGTCGTCGCTCTCCGTGTCGATGCTGTTCACGGTGTCGCGGACGGCGGGGGCGTAGGAGGGGAGGATGTTCTCCTCATCTTCGGACGCGGAGTCATTGTCTGCGATGTCAGAGAGCTGGTCGAGCTCGTAGAGGCGCTGGTTTAGCTGTTTGATCAGGTCGCGCTTGTGCTGGAGGTCCGCTTGGATGATCTGCTTGCGGGATTGGACCTTTATGCTTGCGCTGTCGTGTTCGAGGCGGAGGAGGAGGGAGCGCGCATACTCAAGGTTCTGGCGATGTTTAGAGGAGTTGTGGGGTACAATAGGGCTCGGGGTTACTTCGTGGTTTTACCTACAGCGCCGACTCGAGTGCGCTCATAGCTCGATCTTCGTAGCTCTGGGTCAGCGTCGGTGGACAGGATCGTACGCTCGAGGTTCACCAGGAGACGTGAGAGGTTGATTGTTCCGACTTCTAAGCTTTCGCTGCTCATAGTCGTAATTTTCGCCATATTGGTGGTTGTCCTTCCAGTGCAGCCAGATTGCGTCCCTGGCGTTTAAGCTGCTTCAGATGTGGTCGTTGTGGCTGTAGCTGTGGCTGTGGCTATGGTTGGCGGTCATGAGCCGCATCTCCACATCTCCACGATATCATTATTTCAACGTCTATCACCTCATCAATCTCATCATGTACTTGTTGTCTTCCGTTGGAACCACTTTGTGTTATGCATGATTGACAGGCAGATAGGTGGCTTGTTTGACCTTCAGTCTATTCAAGCACCAGACCCCTCTACACGTACACAATGCCGCAGCGGAACTCAGTGTCGAATCTCTCTGCCTAGGTCAAGTCATGCGATTCTATTGATTGTTTTCTTCATATAAGCAAAGCAGACTGCAAACCTACCTCACTCTTTGTTCTTCGGCCGTTAGTCTTGCGGCAGTCAGCCCAGGCTGCGGCTGCTCAGCCTTGAAAATCGGGAGTTGTCGGTCAAGTATCAGAGCTCCCACAACCAACGAGTCTGATACGCTATCGCCCACAGGTGTTACAGACGTTGTCCCACAAGGCACAAAGAGACATAATCCGATGGAAGACTCTCACACACTTACAGATCTCATTCCCGCGGACACAATTGATCTTCCAAGGTCCGCCGCTGGCCGATGTTTGCTCGAGGAGTCGTTTTGCCGCGGTATCCCTGCCATGCGTTATCTGCACGCGAGCGAATCGCCTCGAGCGAGGAGTGTTACGACTCTGTTCTGAACAACGCCGTGCAACGCGGAGAACCTGTCAAATCCTGCTCCACTGCCTTGTCTGCGGCAGTGCAACACGTCATCAGCTGAGCGACTCGCTGCACGAGCGACATGAAGGCACATTGTGAGAAGTAGCTCGACTGCTCACCGACCAACCAAGCTTATCTGTCCGAGCCGTCCCGCCTCGCATTGGGGAAGGTCGCGCCCCTTCAGCAACACAAACCATTCCCGTATCAGATTAGCCGCTCTCACCGCTTCGCTGAATGGCCCGCCCATGCATGGGCACTTGCATGGCACTCGCATGGCCAACACATCACTGCCTCGCGCTTGCAGAAGCACCCGCATAATTCGTTCTTAATTGCTGCCCAACCCACCTGCTGTCCATCATCCGCTTTTCCTCCCGTTCCCATTTCTCGCCGCCCTTTGCAGATCTCAAATGCTTCATAGAGGCCATCCTTAAGCATCAATACATCTTCACACCAACCTCAAAGCTGCTTTCCTAGCAGTCTTTTCAGACTTGAAGTATAGAGAAGAGCGAAATTGCTCTCATAATGAAAACTCACAACCGTGAGACTGGAAGCCATACCAGGTACTGCCCGCTGGTCATTTCTTTTGGTTGCTTGTATGCCAGGATATATGTTTTCCTTACGAGTTTGCGTTTTCGTTTTTTCTTGTACCATACAGGTTCCACCAAGGCCATTAATGGAGAAACCGTTTGGACCATCCCGTTGGAGCCCATGGACTGGTTTGCCGGATCCGATGCAATGGCCTGTTCTTATGTTCCATGAAGGGATCCATTCACCGGGAGTCTCAATGGAAGACCAAGGGTAAGTCCGTCTGGCGCATAGCGTTGGAGGCCCTTACTGGCTATGGCTGTGGCTGTGGCGATACTTCCAATGAGATATTTCCCTTAGGCCACCCTTCGGACTTTAGCTCGCGACGGGTGCTTCACCTGAAGTTGCAGGGCTCTGATAGAGCAGGCTCATGTTGCCAATGCTCATACTGCTTTCCTTGAAGGCATCACGGATACAGTTCCCCAGTGGCACAACGCTTTACTCAGGCCGTGATTGATGTACTGTTTGTCTCCGGGTACAGGCCAATCCAGGTTCTAACATACCTTTCACTGTTCCATCTCCGGTCTGCTATGTTGCTGAGTGGAGGCCTATTGCACCGAACGACCGTTCATGGAACTTTACCAGGGCTACCTCCTTGCGTTCGTGGACACTGGGGTTTGTCGGCTGTACTACTGGTCATCAATCCAAGGAGGACACATCCTGCTCCTCGACACATCCGGTCCATGATTGTCCATTTCACTATCTGGAGAACACGAGATGATTTGGATTAGGCGCCTTCGCCTTTTAAGTACGTATCTCCATGGCTCGTTGCTGAAGGATGAATTGAATATGCTATGACGCCGAGTGTAAACTGACTCGTATCGCGTGCATCAAGTTGGCAGTAAATTGGTCGAGCCAAACGCAAAGTTTTATATCCCATCTGCCAACGTTCCACTGGACCTGAGCTTCTACAACCCAATTTTACTTGCCATGGATCTTCTGTTGTCTGTTCTCAGTGTGGAATCCACTCAAGGATCAACTATGGATTACACAAAAGCTCATCACGCTGCCTCTCCGGGTACTTGCCATGGATTTCCGGTGTACACTCCTGTGGATGTGGCGGCCTCCTGGATCTCAGAACTCTACCCGGCCATTCTGAGGGTTGGTTGAAGCATGTCCTGCTTGCGTTTGTAGTAACTAACCATGATGTGTAGATTCACTCGGTCGGCCGATAGTTTGGCGCACACTAACTGTTGATTTGGTTTTCTTGTCAATCTCTTGTCACAGTTTTTCTCATGTCCCGTTGCTCTCAGACTAATCATCCCTGTTCAGCGATCTACCCCTGGATGCATCTCCCGTTGGACATTTCTCTTTCCTCAATTCTTCGGACATTGCCCTGTGGAATCAGTCCGTGCCTGGAAACCCATATCCGGACAGTGAGCTGTTCCCAGCTGCTCAAGAAGACTTCCTGAATATGGCCGGCCAATTCGCGGACAACGGTATCTCCAAGGATGATTGTTCATCTATGACTTCCAGCATGAATGACAGTGCATACCTGAGCCAACCGGATTTCACTCAGACCACCACAAGGTTTATCTCTGGTATCCAAAAAGGGGCGTTTTCGGGATCTAGGAAGCCAGGTATCGATTCAACACTTGGTCTTGATGTGTATTCACCCACTCTGAGTTCTCAAAGTCTGGGCACGTTTAATAGGTCACCTTGTGGGATGGCTCCACTCATGCTGCCACAAACCGAGGAGCTTGCAATCCGGAGTGCCAGAATACCTCCTTTGGATAACATGTCACTAAGTGAATTGTACGGCAGCACGGCGAGCTTGGGTCTTCAGCACAACACAACATCCCAGTATTTAGGTACCGGTATTTGGCTTGGCGATGATGCTCAGGGCTTGAGCGAGTCCTTCGGTGTAAGCCCTCTGAATGGTGCTCCTGCTCCGTTTAATCAGCAGATCAGCCATGCTACCTCCATGTCAGAGCCGTTCTTCGCCGCGCAAATTGGATGCCTGGATAGCACTTTGATGGAAGACTCAAGCAACCTCTCACAATTCACTGCCGCAGGGCAATCTCACATGCACCGGATGGCTCAGGGCTCGGACCCAGCTCCTGCAATGCACTTGGGCCGTCCCGCTTCGGTGAATGACACTTGCCCAGAGACCCATGCTTCGATGACGCGACGAAGGACGTCGAGTATCGTTACGAGCAACCTTTCCGCTGGTAGTGGGTCACTACAATCGCCCACCACTTCTGCCCTGAGCCATTCGCATGCGTACGCCTTCGCAGAACCGGGGTATACAGGAGCAGTTCACGCATACATGGATATGGCAGGGTATGCCGCATCTTTTACTGAGATCGCGATGCGACCATCACGATCGATTGCTGACAACGGCGATGTAGGCACGAGGATGAATTGGACCGGTCCACCGCGAGCTCCAGTGCTAGTGCTGTGGTTGCGCTAGACGACGATGGAGATGCATACATTCATGCACTCGCCCGGTCGACGAATGACGAAGCGGCACGCGCGCACCCTCTTTATCAAGCTTCACTGCAGCATGATGATATGTACCATTGCCCGTTCGTAACTAAGGAGAACTGCGGCCACAAGCCGACCAAGCTAAAGTGCAATTATGAGTACGTACAGTCATCAGACTAATGAGTCGTGCTAACAATGCTATAGTAAGTACATCGATTCGCACCTGAAGCCCTTCCGTTGTAAGTGGGCAACGTGCGCGGATCTGCAGTTCTCCTCGACAGCCTGCTTGTTACGCCATGAGAGAGAGGCGCATGCAATGCATGGTCACGGGCTGAAGCCACATCTTTGCTCTTATGCCGATTGCGAGAGGTCCCTCCCAGGACGCGGCTTTCCTCGACGATACAACTTGTTCGACCATATGAAGCGCGTCCATGACTACACCGGTCCGACATCGACCCCAAATCCCGGCTCTGCCCCTGCGCCGACAGGTCCAGTCTCGGTCAAGCAGCAGAGCGGTCACAAGCGCAAACCCTCAGAGGCGTCCGGCAGTCAGACCGAGAAGCGCCGAAAGGGCACGAAGAGCCACGCTGGCTTCGTAAGCGCGCTGTCGCCGGAACAGCGGCGCGCTAAGGAGATGCAGAAGCTGCAGTTGCAGTGGGCGGAACGCCGGGCTTCGTTACAGTCCCGGCTACAGACTTTACAAGGCCACGAAGATATTACGAGTGTTCAGCAGATCAGCGAGGACGTAGCCGCTTTGCAGCGACTCACGGAGCAGCTCAACGATCTAGGCTGAAAGAACGTGGAACCAGATGTCCATCTGTGGGTTGGTGTGTTACTCACAAAAGGAGCCTTGGCTAATTCGTTCAGACAGTTACCTTGTCATCCCACTCCTTGAGCCTAGGGAGATAAGGCCGCTTGTCTGGATGCATGACAGTCGTCATGTTCTCCTTTGTTTGCCTCCTTTGGATAGAGTTGGCTATATACTACCGCCAGGATTGTTCGAGCGAACCACTGGAGTACCACTGGAGCCGCACTGGAGTACCACTGGAGCCGCACTGGAGTACCCTGGAACCTGCAATGCCTGCCCGGATGCATGGCACCTTGGATGTTGGATTGAATGCCTAGGATTGCCCCAGAGACTCCCGGATGCTGGACGTTGTGGTGTCTGATGTTTGGTGTGGATTATGACTGTTTGGTGATACAACTGGTGTCGTTCAGGACCGTTGCGAGGCCAGGATGCTGTCCGCCGTTTGAAGATTGTCTATGGATCTCATGTCTGTTCTATCTCTTCCGCGTTCATTGTTCTCGTCATTGGATTTTTGGTTCGACCGTCACGGCCTCTTCTGGATATGAACGTTATGTGATACAAATGTTTCGGATATATACTCTTCGCCATGTAGGGCACGAATGTTAAAATTAGATTTGCATTGCTTGTAGCTTATAGGAGTTAGCAATACTGTGTGCTTGAATGGTAATAATGTCATAAACGTTCAAGATGCTCGTACTACCCCTGAGTACTATCTCCGGTCACACAACCGACGGATACCACAAAGATGGTGCGGGGAGAAGGAGCACGCTAACAAGTATGATCGGAACAAGATGCTTCTTTGCTCAAAAAGTGCAGCATCTGTTGTTGCATGTCTTTCAGAGTGTTCCCAACTCAAACACCAGAACGCCATTGAAGAGTATCAGCTTGTTCCACTGCTTCAAAATCTGTCAGCTGACCCGTAAATGGGGCAAGTCGCCTATCCAGACTGTCCTCAAGTAACCAACAGTCTGAAAAGGGTCTCACGACCTGATCGATCAAAGACATGGCTTCGTGCTCACCGATGGTGTAGGGGTTCAAAATCTGATTCGAGGACAGTCTCAATCGATGCAGTGTTTTTCTGCCCTGACCTCGCGATCAACTCCGATCTCGCGCGTGAAAAGCTCATGATGCGATGCAAGAACATGATCCAGACTCTGGAATGACGATGTAGCTTGTCTGTACGAATCGGAAGACTCAACGAGAACCCTCCGTCGTGATGCAACTTCAACTTCTGCTGCAGCCCTTCAGCCCTGGCAGGTTCAACGACGACGCCAAGGGTCAACAAAGTTCCTCGCTTCCAACCGACACACCCGAGTCATGCCGTGCTGATGGGTTGTTGTCGCCATCCGCATGTTTGACGAGGGCGCATCCAGAGGCAAAGCTGTGCGTCCTCCACAACAGCTCCACAAACGTCTCGACAACTCTTGCCTTGGGGTTCAGATAGCTTTCCACCGGTTAACAATTGGGCCCCAAAGACCCGCTCAGAGGGATCTCGCCAGGCCCACCCGCTGCTGGGCCGATCCATGCGGCGAACGACAATCATGACGCGGCTCGTCGGCAGGGCGGTCTCTTGTTCCTGAACGTGGCTGCTGCCAGGAAGCTCCCTGTTTCAAGATCAGCGGCTAGACAAGCGGCTTCAGGTAATCTGTGGATACGAGCCAAGTTCCGGACAAGAAACCGACAGAAAGACGAAACTGCAGTTGTTCGCGCCAATGGCCGATCCTGCAAGCGCCTGTTCTAGATGCGAGACATGTCCCGACAGCGACTCGTTTCCACACGACCCGTCAACGGAAAACATGCGTGGTGTCTCTCCTCGGGCGCCTCGGGCAAAAAAGAAAGCGCCGGCAGGCGTGGTCGATAGAGTTCGATCTTATCTGAGTCAGGGGAACGACAGCCGACGCCTGCATCAACAAATTCAAGGATCGCAGAACCACAACGCAAGCCACGGACATGACCGTCTTCGCCATCAACCGCCAGACAGCCGTTGTCCTTCCCCTTTCTGCACATAGTGGGCACCCACAACTGCTGGCTTGAGGAGATCTTCAGATGGATTGAGAAGGTACGCCTTGCGTGCGCATCACAATCGGCGGCGCGGCGGCACTTGTTCCTCCACCTTTCGCGTAAGTTGCTACACGCTTGTCGCATTCATCACTGTGGCGGAAAGACAGTATTGCAGGAGCACTCAGTGGGCGTTACGCTCATGTGAGGAGCCGCCTGCCATGTTCAAGATTTGCGGCGCAAGAGCTCGGTTGTCGGGTGGACCACAGAAGAGGCAAACCCAGATCCACTCTGAGACTCATTCGACAAAGCTGCATAGCAAGACACACACCATGTCAAGCACTTTGGCTCTCATGACATACTACAAAGAACGGCAAGAAGGCCAGAGAGGGCTGAAGGGGCTTGTCAGTAACAGCATAGCGGGTCCAGCCCTGGGAGACGACGGCTCCCGACGGAAAAGGTGAACCCTTGTCTGATACGCACGCTAGCCATGTCCTGTCACATCCTAGACCTGCATCGTTCGGGGTGGGAAATGAGGTGGGTGAATGCATCTTGGCGGGACGATGCAGATACAAAATACTCCGACTCTCCCCTCCCATTGTGTCCTTCTTCTCACCAGCACTCTCGTTACGGACCTGTGCCTGCACATTCCTTACCAGCTTGCTTTGCTCTTCGTCCGGTCTGTGACCGTTTGACAACCACGATCCTTTCAGTCGTTCTCTTTTCAGTCTACACTTGACTGCTGGTCCTCCGAAACCACAGTGACTCCAGATTTGATATCTGCACCCAAACAAACTTCTCCAGAATCTCCATAGCTTCGAATCGCATTCACGAGCCAACCTCGAAACAAGATGTTGTCCAACGCTGTTAACGCTCTTACTCTCGGCCTAGTTGCCTCCCTTGCCGCACCGGCATCTGCTTTCATCGCCTTCAACTGCGGAGGGCCTGTGGTCGAAGAACGCGCCGATCCCATCGTCAATCCAGGCGGCGTGTCCGGTCACGCGCACAAGATTGCTGGTGGCAACGCCTTTGGATTCACCATGGACTATGCGCAAGCTCGCAGCTCATCGTGTTCATCTTGCCCCATCAAACAGGACAAGTCGAACTACTGGACTCCCAAGCTGTACTACCAGGCAGCAGACGGTACCTTCGAGTCGGTGCCCACCGTTGGTGACGGTGACGCTGACACCAGTGGAGGAATGAGGATCTACTATTTGTAAGTCACTCTCAGTGCAACATGAGTTGGGTTGCAAGTACTGACAAGAATAAGCGCCCGCGGTGACCAATCCAAGCCCATCAAGCCTTTCCCTAAGGACTTCCGCATGGTTGCGGGTAACCCGTTCCTGCGCCACAACAATGGTGGTTATGAGTCTCAGAAGATCAGCTACGCCTGTCTCAGCGACCCAAACAAGCGTGGTGAGACTCCCAACATCCCGGACTACAACTGCCCCGGCGGTCTCCGCGCGCAGGTCTACTTCCCTTCGTGCTGGGATGGCCAGAACCTTGATTCCTCCGACCACAAGTCGCACGTGGCCTACCCTGACGGAAGTAACTGCCCGTCATCGCACCCCGTTCAGCTCCCGCATCTGTTCTACGAAGTCCTCTACAACGTCAACCTCTTCAAGGACAAGTGGCACGGAAACGGGCATCCCTTCGTTCTCGCTCAGGGTGACGCAACCGGCTACGGATTCCACGGCGACTTCCTCAACGGCTGGGACGTGGATGTCCTCGGGAAAGTCATCACGGACTGCAACGACGACTCTGCCCAGGGCTCCATCAAGAAGGAGCATTGCAACCCCATCGACACCTGGACCGACACAGAGATGAACGTGTGCAAGATTCCATCGCAGGTCGCCGAGGAGGTCCGCGGTACCCTCTCCAAGCTTCCTGGCTGCAACCCCGTCACCCACGGCCCCGAGGACGCGACTCCCGTTACCGACTGCGCCGTCACCAAGATCGCCGCGGCCAAGACCTACTACAAGGACGTGACCTCCGAGGGCTGGGGGTACGTTGGCTGCGCCACCGACGGCACCGATACGCGCACCCTGACCGGCAAGAGCAGCGTCTACCTGCAGGGCGTCGGTCAGAATATGACGGTCGAGTTCTGCGTCGACTGGTGCGAGGGCTACACCTACGCCGGTCTCGAGTACGCTAACCAGTAAGTTTTTCTTTCCTCTCCCATCAACGTCTTCTCAGCGATAGAGAGACAAGGGCTAACCACACCCACTCACACAGATGCTTCTGCGGCAACGATGTCCCTCAGGCTATGGCCCCCGTGGCTGGCATTCTGGGCAACTGCAACATGCCCTGCGCCGGCGACAGCTCGGAGGTATGCGGCGGCAGCAGGGCGCTCTCGCTGTACAAGAAGTGCTCCGGCTCCGACTGCACCAACGCGCAGTACCAGTCCATCACAGCTGCTGCGGCGTCGAAGGCGAAGAGGCATTCCCACCACCCTCACAGGCGCGTGGAGAGCTTCTAGACGGTGAGGCGAATCATGGCATGAGGGTTGGGATTTATGGGAGGACTTTGGTGGATATGGGATGTTTGGAAAACTACACGCAAATGTGCAGCGCAAATTCTGGTTCAGGTAGACTTTTTCTTGCACAAAAGGGCCTTTTTTTTACACTTCCGTTCGTTGTAGCATACTTGCCTGCTTCGTTTTGATGATGGTAAGATATGGTTTTGTTGTGATGATTGTATCTATGGTCAGGACTAGACATCGAAAGCTATGATTTACGAGAATTGTCGATGTCCGCTTGTCTATGGAGTCTTTCATGGGCGTCTCAGTATCGGTGACGTGTACCAGATTGTGTACCGCTTAAGTTTGAAGGATTTGCGGCGCCTTCATAGCGCTTGCTGTGGCCCGGCGCAACGCTCAGCTCGCCCCCTAAAAAGTTGGCGGTTAGCATCCATGGTACTGACATGCAGGCCCTGGTAGGTGGTAATGACGATGCATTCCACCATTTCGCACCGGAGATTGTGGGGGGGAATTGCACGCAACGATAAAGAGTTCTCCAACAAGATCAATGTTTTATGACGTGCTGCGCAACGCTCGTTGCTAGCGGGACCGTCGTCTCCTACCAACCCGCCAACTATCCAGCTCTACGACTCACATCTCTCTCAAAGATAGCCTTTTCGTGGACTCTTCCCGCTGACATCAAGCCCACTCGCACAACATAGCCCACCATCTATCCCTCTCAACATGGCAAACAGGGTATACTTCTCCACAAGCCTCTAGATCATCAACCTCTCGACCTTGTCCTTCAAGCTCCGAATCTGGTTCATGAGATCACTGGCCTCGTTCGTCCTGTCCGAAAACCCAGTCAGCAAAAACCCTCTACCCGCTTCCACACCCTTCCCACTTTCCAACCTCCCAAACGTAAAGAAAAGATAAGTATACGTACGTGATCGACGCCGAAATGACCGCGCGACTGACACCGCATGCGCGCCCCAGTGCCATCTTGCTCGGCACGTAGATGTACGGCACGTTCTTGTCCTCACACAGCAGCGGCAGGTGCAGCAGGATGGCCAGAGGGGAGGTATCGGCGGCCAGAATGATGACCTCGGAAATGCCGCGATTGAGGGTCTTGGTCGCTTCGTTGGCGCCTTTTTTCAGTTGGCGGTAGTGGCTCGCCTATATTTCTCGTGGGTCAGTGGGTGCTTATGCTATGCTATGCAGCTACAGGTGGTGGGAAGAAGAGGGGCAGAGGAGGGATGAGGTGGTGGTATAGATACCTGTTGGACGAGATCCAGGATTTCTTGCGTCAGGGCGCTGTCTGCTATGGGCCAGGCGGCTTCACACCTGTCAGCGGGACAGAGATCATGAGCTCTAAGGTATTGGCGCACGAACCGGAGGTTTGGTCGGCCATTGTGAAGGGATGTTTGGGTGTTGAAATCGAGGGTGTAGATGTCGATTTATAGCGGTTGAAGACGGTGAGTATGGAGTGAGCGGTGGGAGTTGCGAAAGGGTTCCTAAAAAGCATGTTAGCACTCGAAGCGCATAACACAATCTCGACCATACCTTGCGTTGGCTCGCCCTTTGCGCGCAGTGGTCTATGTTGCGATAGATGGAGGTATTGAATGTTCAATCATTCACTCTTCGTGCGCTCCAAAAATCTCTCCAGTGCTGCGCCGCTAGCGTTCTCGTCACGTGCAGAGCTCAGGCCGCTTTTGCTGGGAGCCTCCTTCGACCGTCCACTTTGCCCTCGTCATCCAACCACACCTCCGCCATCGTCTACTGAAGAGCTACCTGCCAGGAGCATTTCCATTCCGCTGCAAAAAACCATTAAAGACAGTTAAATACTGCCAGAACAGCCGCCGCCATGTCGTCGGATCTTTGGTGAGTGGTGCCCCGATGGCTCTCCTCAGCGCAGTAGGCATCTCTTGGGGATAAGCATTCGAGATGTCAAGACAGATATCGCTGCGTTGTCCCTACATTGCCGAAAGACACATATTGCAGTACATTGTGCTAACACGCATCCTCCACAGCCCCGTCTATGCCGTAAGTCGTCCCACAAGTCCCTCGCCGCTGCCCTCAAGAGAGCGCCGCATCAAGGCATTCTCCGCACAGCAACCATCAACACGACCCTTCACAGAGTATCACCAAGCTGACGAGATGGACAGCCCTTCTTCGGAGCGATGGGCTGCACATCAGCCATCGTCTTCACCTGCTTCGGCGCCGCGTACGGCACCGCCAAGGCCGGCGTCGGTATCTCAGCAATGGGTGTCCTGCGACCCGATCTGATCGTCAAGAGTATGGAGAGCTCTACCCTCCAACCGCAGCAACAGTGTCGGAATATTGATACTTGAGAAACGCAGACATCATTCCTGTCATCATGGCCGGTATCATCGCTATCTACGGCCTCGTCGTCTCCGTCCTCATCTCCAACGACCTCACCCAGAAGGCCTCTCTCTTCTCCAGCTTCATCCAGCTGGGTGCTGGCTTGTCCGTCGGACTTGCGGGTCTGGCGGCCGGCTTCGCCATTGGTATCGTCGGTGATGCTGGTGTAAGGGGTACCGCGCAGCAGCCTAGGTTGTTCGTCGGCATGATCTTGATCCTCATTTTTGCCGAGGTCTTGGGTATGTCGCTTCTACGCCCGGATTCGGGCTGCGAAATGTCAACGGTATCACAATTACTGACTGGTGGCTTTTCAGGTCTGTACGGTCTCATCGTCGCCCTGCTTATGAACTCCCGCGCCAGCGACGCCGTGTGTTAAACCTTTACAATCTGTTCTGTCTCGGGCTCGCTCGGCCATACGCCAATCAACCCGGGTCTGAGCTTGGGAATGCGCTGGAGCGGGCGGAGGTCGCCGGTATCTATCGCAGCTGTGGAGGAGGGTTAGCACCGGCAAGGGAGTGGGATCGGTTTCACGAAAACAGTCAGTTCACTATGTATCACATGAAAGTCGGGCTGAGCGCTTCTTTGGAAGACGGCATGTACGATGTTTGGTATTTTTCACTATAGCGAACTCTGCGGAATTGGTTCGTGGAGCGAGCCTGTAGATACTTCTTGGGTCACGCGAAACTCGAATGATGTGCACCTTAGCTGTCTTCTCTATGGGCATTGTTTTTTGTGCTGGCAAAATCTGAGCATTTCTTATGAGTCTATGATTCTCCAGAGTTCCAGTCACATTCCATATGCATACTCGAATATACAAGTGTGACATCCATTCACGTCTTCAAACCTTCAGCGCTACCGCTGCAAAGCTCATAGAGTTATCATTGCTGGCAAAAGAGGTGATGTTCCGTCACTTGGCAGATCATCAGTCCTGTTGGCAATGCCGAACTATTCGTATCTCAAGATCTATAGACCGGATACATCTTTAAAGCCGATTACTCGCCGCCTGGATGTTCGTTTGATTGCCCTCTCTCATTGACGTCCGCTAGCTGGCTTCCTGTCGCTAGCAACCCCACATTCCTTGCGAACGAACAGAAGGGGTAGAATGCGCCACTGAACTCCATATCGTACCTACGAAGCCCATCATTAGCTGGACAGGTGTTGATTCGCCTTTCTATATCAGAACTCACCAATAGTTAACCGCACAGCATAAGCCCTCCTCCGAGCAGCTCTGCGACACTTTGTGGTACCTACAAAGGCAAAGGGTGTCAGTGCCTAGCTCGCATATCATGGACAACTGACTACAGGCTCAAGACATAGAAACTAATACGTCGTGAGAAAGACCACCATGAAAGGCACTCACCACAGCGCAGGCAAATACAGCATATCCCCCTCCTCCAGCGTCACCCTCGCGAGCCTTGACAGCCCCGAAAACTTCGTAGGCCGCTCTCCCGGCTCATCCGGATCCCACGTCGCAAACGGCACCGTCTCCGGCGGCTCGTCCAACACCACCTCCAGCTCCACATCGTCACCTTCAGCGCCGTCCTTGGGTACGTAAGTGGCTGCCAGCAGCGGCTGCTCGTTCACACACGCGGCTTCGACTGGCGGCAAGAGGACGAAGTGCTTCCGGCCGAGGACCTGCACGTAAATGTTCTCGTAGTTGTCCTTGTGCAGGGCGGTCGTGCTGGCCGAGTTGCCGAGCCAGAAGTTGATTGCTTCGGGCGGCTCTTGCAGGGCGATGCGCGCGAAGGGGATGTCTTTGGGGACGTCGGAGAAGAGGGGGGCGTATTCGTTGCGGAGGTTGTCGTTTTCTGTGGGGGCTTTGGTGAGCATATGATCGAATGGATGGTAAGAAGGGGATGGAATAGAAGGGAGAGGGCTATAGAGTGGTTCACGGAGGACGTGGAAGCAATGATTCGCATATCTCCAAGCTCTCTACGGGCGTCCCATTCTCGGAGTAGATGGTGCGGTATTTAATCCCTGATCTTCTAGAAAATGATTTTGTCTATTGCTATCACGTCCTCCTTGAACCAACCCGTACAATACAAGCCGTCACTAGTATCACGCACGTGTTTGAGCATATCTGACTGGACCCTTCCGTAAGCTCGCAGCTTCCTGGACCTGGATTTTCTGCATGACCTGACTGAAGCCTTCCAGCCTCTCGTACGGCTTGACAAAAACGCGCTGGCCATCTTCAAGCTCAACCACAGAATCCGCATTCCCATATGGCGTAATGGCAACATTGACAAGTTCATCCGCCATTACTTCTGTCAGATACTGGACGTTCCATCTCTTGCAGGCTTTCCAATTAGCAGCGCCTTTGCGGATCACGAATGGCCGGTTGCCAGCAACATATCTCATGAACTCGAGAGGGCTTGGCTCTTCAGTCAACTCGTCGACGCATTGAGAGTTGAGCTCGTGGTATGTAGTGATAAGATCTGCGACTGTCTTGTCTAGCATGGTGTAGCTTGGAAGAAGTGGACTGAGATATCTGGATCGACGACGTAGTGAGTCGAAGTTATTGCGCGTGGGATGGTGGATTTGTCAGCTTGTTCAGTACCGCCCTTCGTCTCTCCGATATCTATTAAAGAGCGGGATGTAGGTACATGGCTCATTTTTGCCGGTGTAATAGTGTACGTGCATTTTCTAGAGGAGTGGCTCTGTTTTCGTAGTTGTTGTCAATATTTCGTTCCCCTTCATACAGTATCAAACAGTCAAAAGGTCCCCATCAGCATTTCGTTATCTCGTGTCTACAGACATACCACCAACTAGAAAACACCCTATTGTCATCACTCCCATTCAGTCACTATGTCCGCAGAAATCGTCCCCTTCAGAGTCTCCATCCCAGAATCAGCCCTCACGGACTTGAGAGCCCGCCTCCACCTCACCCGCTGGCCAGAGCGCGAACCTGTAAACGACTGGTCCCAAGGCGTCCCCCTCTCCAAACTCCAGTCCCTTTGCACCTACTGGCGCGACACCTACTCCTGGACGCACTGCGAATCCCTCCTAAACACCTGGCCCCAGTACACGACAACCATCGACGGTCTCTCCATCCACTTCGCGCACATCCGCTCGCCTCACTCCACCGCAACCCCACTGCTCATGACGCACGGCTGGCCGGGCTCAATCCTCGAGTTCCGGCACGTCGTCGGCCCGCTGACCGACCCCGTCGCGCACGGCGGCAAGAAAGAGGACGCGTTCCACCTGGTCCTGCCCTCGCTGCCAGGCTACGCCTTCTCCGGCAAGCCGAGCGAGCCGGGCTGGGGCCTCGAGCGCATCGCCCGGGCGTGGATCGTGCTGATGCAGCGGCTCGGGTACACGCGGTACGTCGCGCAGGGCGGGGACTGGGGCGCTGACATCACGGCGTTGATGGGGCACCTGGCGCGCCCCGGCCTGGTTGGCGTGCATATGAACGCTGTGTTCTTTGACGCCAGGCATGAGATTAAGGGGGAGCCGACGGCCGCCGAGGCCAGGGCGTTGGAGTACCAGGAAAGGTATGAGGGAGATGAGTACGGGTATTTCAAGCTGCAGGGGACGAGGCCGCAGACGATTGGGTATGCGCTTGCGGATTCGCCGGCGGGGCAGGCGGCGTGGATTTATGAGAAGGTGTGGATGTGGGCGAGTCATCCGGATGGGGACGTGGAGACTGTGATTGCGAGGGATGAGATTCTGGATGATATTATGCTGTATTGGTTGACGAATTCGGGGGCGAGTAGTGCGAGGTTGTATTGGAAGGCGCCCGATAGTACGGCTTTTGAGGTTGGGATACCGGTGGGGATCAGTTTGTTTCCCGGGGATTTGCTTTATGCCCCGAGGGAGTGGGGAGAGCGGTACTATAAGAATATTGTCCACTGGCGAGATCTCGATCGTGGTGGACATTTTGCGGCATGGGAACAACCAGGGCTGTTTGTCCAGGAGGTGCGAGATTGTTTTCGGCATGTTCGGCATCTTGTGGAAGTGAGTTGAAGCTTGTCCCTTGGGCACAGGGGAGGTTTAAAATGGAAGTAATAAAAGAAATGGGTATCTTTACATCCGAAAGCCCTCGATTCTACCCCATGCGTTAATCCCGGTCTTAACGGTAACACCACTTCGATCCTCGATCCCCAGTCCCCTATCTTATCCTCCTGATTTTGATCCCCGAATACCGCACACTACCCCATACACTCTCCGACACTCTTGTCGGCAGCTTCCTCCCCTTCAACCTCTGATCCACCAGCCAAAGCCCCACTACAAACTCATCCTTGGTCAACCTCCCTACACCTCTGCTATCCACCAAATCCCAGACCTCTTCGAGTTCCGCGCCTGGCAGGCGGCTGCGACACCAAACGTCCCTTACAACCAAATTCAGCACCTCATCCTGGAGCCTCGAGGCGTCAAGCGAGCTGTTCAAAGCGAGATGGCTAAGGTAAAGCCCCCTGTTCGCCGCCCAGACACCTTCGTAGCGTTTGCGCTCTCGCTCGGTCACGGCGTCGCGCCAACGCTTGCGGTCGCCCTCGTGGTGTTTGTTCGGATGCTTGCGAACGAGGTGCTTCTTCTTCGTCTTGTGACGTCTGGGGTCGTCATCTTCCGAGTCTGACGAGGAAGGCTCCTGGCGCATTGTCTGGCGCAAGGTGATCGGCTTTGCTCTGTGTGGGCTCGGTTCTCGAGAGTGATGGAAGACGTGTAAATGGTTGTGGTGGTTGTGATCCTTTCGTCGTGGAGGAGGAGGAGGCGGCGGAGCAAGGGACCTGGTAGGTGAAGGGTTGCGTGAAGCTGCAAGGCTTGCACCGACAATGGCATTGGCGAGAGAGTCGCCGGTCATGTGAGGCATTATTTGGCGGAGGGATGCGTCTTTGTACGTGGAACCGGCTATAGTTCCTGGTGGGCGCTTGAATGTTTCTGGTGGTGTTGAGAGAGGTCTACTAGGTAGGGTCTGTCTCGAAAGCTCACTGTGCGGTATGTCGAGCAGTGCATGGTTTTGCCTAAATGGCGGTGGGCCAGCTGCTTTTGTAGGTGGCTCATCTTTCACAGCCGGCTTTCCTCTGGGTCGAGGGGGATCAGGCTTCGGCTTAGCAGAGGAAGTGGCTTGAGCGTTGGATGACGCTAAAGGCGGTGTCTTCGTCGATTTCGTAGAAGTAAAGTTGAGTTTCTGTGTCATTCCTGGAGACGTAGATGTCCGTTGTGGTTTTGGTGAGACTATAGGAGGCTGCACGGCATTCGACTTAAGTGAACCAGTCTCATGTGCAAAGTCTCGCCCAGCAATGTCTTGCTCGAGAAGTCTCACAAGTGACGTGGTAGGGATAGTAGAAGACAGGTCTGTTGCTTGCTGCTGATGTGTTGGAGCAACCTTCTTGGTTTTCCTAACGGGTTGTATTCCTCTGCTTTCATCTGTACCATCTCCCGCCAAGGCGTTCAGCCTTGCCCTTGCGCTGCTCACAGTACCAGCACTTGGCAGGACGTCTCTGACCTCGTGGTCGCGCTCTTTCACTGAGTTTGAAGCCATCTTGTAATTCTCCGGACTTTTGGGGGTGTGCCTTGCTGCTGCCAAGTTTGCGGCAATGATTGAAGACGACCTTGAAAGACTTGTAGCTCCGTTCAACGGAACAGTTAGACCAACGGGAGAGTTCGGTTGCGTAGCTTGCGCAATCGGCGACGGAATGGTTCGATAGCTATCTGGGGTATTTCGTTGGCACAGAGATGCTTTGTCAGATGTAGACTTTGGTGGTGTGTATACTTCATGTGTCGATGTTCGTCGTGCCGTTGTGGCTGGTGCAAGAGCGCCATGCCCACCGCTGTACTGACTTAACAGAGGCTCTGACTTAGCTACAGGGTTCGAAAAGGCCAAGTAGGCTCCTATGAGGGCGGCATTAGGGACAGATTGGTGCTGTTCATTCGGCTGCTTGAAGTTCGTTCGGGAGGAATTGGCGCTGGGCATCGAACCATAGGGGAGTTGGGACCGATGACCAGCGCTGGAGGTGCGCCAACATCTGACGGTGTTATCGGAGAACAGGATAGGGGATGAGTGAAAAGAGCAAACGAACAAAGGAATTCGTCAGCTTGGCCGGCAGAGGCTCCGTTGGAGGATCCGCTCGATGAGGTCAAAGAGCTCGCTCACGTA
>JAKLMF010000689.1:0-11275 GCA_022813555.1 Botryosphaeria agaves | reverse complement strand
ACATTGACTGCATCTCTACAGCTGTCAGTCCTGAGACGAGATCCAAGGAAAGACTACGCGTGGCCGTTATTGACGGCGACCCGGTAGACGTTGCGCTGGACTGGTATCAGTACAGTCAAGCAAATTCGCCAACGCACCAGCAGATCGCACGAATCCCAGTGGTCAACGTGGCCAACGAGAAGCGTGCAGGCGGAGACTGGGAGTCCGGCCTCATGGGGCCTGAGGAATGTTTCGCTAGGAGGAGCAACCTTGTACACGCCTTGGTCACGCCATGGCACCCTTACACAGCATCTTCTGCGCCATACTATCCAATCCCTCAAAGAGGGGGTATCTACTCCCCCTACGTCGGTAGGTCTTGTCTACTCCCCTGTTCCGCTAAAGCACTTCCGTGGATTCTAATAACGCATGCACAGTTGTTTTCCGAGACGGACCAGAGCAGTACGAAGTGTGGAGTGAATTCAAATCACTTCCGGTCATCACTGTAGCTCCAGTAAGGCGACCAAAGCTCGATGAGAGCGGAACGAAGTATTCATTTGAACAGGAAAAGGCTCTTATGATGGACAAAATGCGCGCAGTGCTGCGCATAGCTGCTGCCTGGAAGCACAGGGATATCTGCATTGGTGGCTTTGGCACCGGTCCAATCTTTCGAAACCCTGTCGAAGCAGTAGCGAACATGTGGAAAAAATTGCTTTTTGAGGAGGAAGAGTTCATCGGCGCATTTTCGAACGTGGTGTTCGCCATTGAGAGCAACCCGGCCGGACATCCAAAGGGAGGCACGTCCGATTACGAAGTGTTCAAGGAAGTGTTCGACCCATCGAACGTTTTTCCAACTCTCTTCCGATAGCGAAGATCCCTACACAGCCCAACAAGCGTCAGCAAAAAGCGCCTACCCTGGGCTGAGGCAAAGGCGGAACCGTTGACCGCAGATCCGGCTGATAAGGTTTCGATCGAGGCACAAGCGCCGCCGCCTGTCAGATGAACCACATGAGCCAGTGGCAGATCGGATGGAGATTTCAAGTGCGCCACAGTCGTGCTGGCAAGGCTCAGGCCGGACACGGCCACTCGGACATCTTGTGTTCCGCTCACGTGTACTCCGCTTGACGGGTCGAGTGTCGCTCTCACAGGAATCGCACCGCGGTGGCGGCCAACGAGAGCAGATCAACATGGAGGATCATCAATATAAGCTCTCGTGCAGCAGCAAGCCACCCTAGTTTCGAATCTGCCGATCTCACACACATGTCGTCCATGCATATGCGGAGGACCCGTCCTTTGCCACGTGTGTTCGGTTTAGCTTCTATCGGTCGTACCTCGGCCTTCTTCAATAGAACTCCGCATCCTGCGAATGCTACATACGCCCACGAGACTACATGCCACAAAGGTGAAAATTCGCGGACGACAGGGCGTGAATGGGATCCCTGCATGCCAATTGGCATATCAGAACAAAGCGGAGGCGGAGATACTCATGGACCTGCTTGTCGTGCATACACGATTCATGCGCATATGATCGCTTGTGCAGGCCCCACAGCAGCAACAACAACGGCACAGCAGTTGCTGTACTGTGATTCATCGACAGCACGCATCCAGCTAAGGCTTTGCCTGCTGCCATAGGGCGCTTAGCTTGTCTCATCTTTCCACATGCAGATCCTACTGCTGAGAATATTGTCTCACAAACATGGCATGCCATGTTCTACGGCGCGTACGTACAGTTCTAGCCTCGTCCGAGCGGGGCCCACCTTGCCATCTACTCTCAGATGATGCCTTCGAATCACGCCCTAGAGAGACGGCCGCCACACTATCTAGACCGCCACTTCTGGACTGCATTCTAGAGACGTCGATCTCTTAGGGCATTCGGTCTTTTTTGGATTGTCGGCCCCTGTTTAAGCTTGCTTCTACCCGCTGACGGCGTGAAAGCCTTATTGGCACTTCCCCCAATCCATGGCGCTCGCAGTACCTATGTCCGAACACGATCTGGAGCACATGGGGGTAACAGACCCCATGCACGACCAAAGATCTGCACGCGTCCGTTGTGTCCCGCCTCCCCTCTGTCACCGGCTGGTCTTGTACTTGACGGGCTGAGAAGGCAGATTGACGCCCTCAGGCAGCGGCTGCGCGCCTTCAGCAGTCAATCGCCGTAGGGTCTCCTCCTTGTTGTGCTCTACAACTCTCCGCTTCTTGAAATATGTAACCTGCGTAGGCCCGTCAGCGCCCACAGATCACACAGCCTCCAAGAGTCCCACACGCAGTGGTTTTCGATGGCACTTCCAAAGCATGGGTACAACCACTTACCCAACTGCTTGCACAATTCTTCTCAAACTCCTGCTCCTCCTTCCCACACTGCTGCCGTGCTTTACCCTCCTCCTTCATGCTATCGATGATGCTGTTGCGATCCAGACACTGAAAGAAGCCGTCGCGCGCTTCCCAGCAATGAATGCGCTCATTCCGGTTCGGGGCAACGTATCCGCCCTCTGAGGAAGGTTTGGGGGCAGCCGGCTCTGGCGGTGGTGATGACGAGAACCAACCCATTGCGAAAGTGACCGAGGAGTATATGCGGGCGAAACGTAAGGATAATGCAGTGTATGTGTCTCCGCACCTTGTCAGGTTGCAACACTACGAAACTGGCCGCCACAGCAAGTGGAGCGGAAGCCGTCATGCGAAAAAGATAGCCGCGGCAAGCGCCGCATTAACAATAGTCCGGACGCGCGCTTGATGCAATCGTGAAACCTGTCAATAGCTGTCAAAGGGACCCAAAGCCACTCCATCACATGTCTTCAATTCTACACCCATGATATGAAATGACATGACCTTCCGTTCTCCTTCATCGCCGTTTTCAACCCGCTGAGGTGACCGATGCCCCGCCGGCGGCGTCCCCCACGACCCGGCGCCCTCGCAGACCTCGCGCCGCGCCGCATCCTGGCGCAAATCGTGCTGCTCCAGCTTGCGTACTATGCGACGGCGGCCGTGCTGATCCTATTTACGGCGCTAGTGGCTGGCAAGGAGGTTAGGTTGGACTTGCTGCTCGGCTGGCGGAGCCTGCGTGGGGATGTTACGGTTGGGTGGATGCTGGGGCTGGTGTGGATGCTGAATAGTTTGATATGGTATGTACGGTCTGTTTTGCTTCTAGAATCTGCGGAGAAGGTGGCTGTCCTACGTTTGTAGGAGGATGCAGCTGACTGTGCCCCTAGTGTCATATTCCTGCTCCTGCTCGTCGCGCGCTCGAAACTGATTCCGGACTTTGCACTCACGATCCACGCGCTCCATCTCGTTATCACATCCCTCTACTCCCATGCTGTCCCTTCGTACTGGTTCTGGTGGGCCCTGCAGATTGCCAGCGCCGCCCTCATGACATCCCTCGGTGTCTGGAGCTGCCAGTACCGTGAGCTCCGGCCGATCAAGTTTGGCGGCGCGAGCAGGGCTGCGGGACGGAGTGCGGTGAGTGAGGCGGCGCTGGAGGAGGGTGAGGGGTTTGAGAGAGGGAGAGGGAGAGGGGTTGGAAGAGATGGAGGTGGGGTGTATGAGATGGTTGGGATGGGACAGAATCGTGAAAATGGGTAGCATGGATGTAGGAGTTTATTGCATTGGGAGGCGTTGGGAAGAGTTGAAAATACACTGCGATTTTCAAACGGTATTAAAGGACGGGTGCGCTTAGAATCTCACCAAGACTCATACGAGATCAGACGCCAGAGACCACCCAAAACACTGGCCCCAAGGCCGTGCTAGGCCACCAACGAACCTACAAGAAGGGTATCATTCGCGTCTCCAAAAACACATTCAACCAACCTGTCCTATGAGCACTCAATACTCTCGACCGGCCTCCCCGCCAGAAACCATCGACTCGACGCGTCCTGGAATCCGACTTCCCTATCCTCGAACATGAACCAAACGGACCAGTCGCTCGCCGCGCTTACAGGCCCACCGTAACCATGCTTTATGCTGCGCTCCTCTGGGCTGATCACCGGCCGCACCACGCAGATTATGCGCTTCACATCTAGCTGCTTCGCCGATTCAGAGGATGTTGAGTTGGGTCTAGGTCTGATCCAGCGGGCGCTGGACATCCTGGCGGATATGGGATGCACCGGTAGATCTGACAAGTCGCCTGGTTGGATGGTTAGCTTTCAGTCTGGCTGTTCAGGCTTCGCTCGGTTGGTCGCCAATGTCACGATGGAAAGAAGCGGCTGGGGGAGGGATCGAGGAGTTTCCACGTACGCGGCGAGATCGGTTTTCCTAGGGGGAGCTCCAGGTGACTGGTTTGCTGGGTTTTGCTGAACGTGAAGGACAGAGTGACGATGGCATTGGTTAGCCCATCCGATATCTCTGGGCCTGTCGCGATGCTTCGGAGTGAGGACAGAGACGCGAGCAGTGGTTGTTGAAGGGCTGATGCTAATGGCAGCGCGTCGCTAGAAATGATGGGCGCAAGCATGTAGAGGAGACAGTACCACGTGTACCGCATATCGGAGGTATCGAAATGGCTGGAGTAAGCGACTTTAGTCGAATGGATATTTTATCAATGGTGCTCAACCTGGGTGCTGCGCCGACAGTTGTTGGTTGAGGCTGAGCCGGCGTTGGACGCGAGGAATGTAGACTCTGGATACATGGAAACAATCCTTCAGTCGCGCCTACTCTGTTGGTTGAACAAGAAAGCGCTATTCATAGGATGCTACTGAGTGGTGGTTGCGTCTCAGTCCTGTGATACAAGTGGTAGATGTCACTGTCTTTCTGCGACCAAGACAACCTCTCAAGGATTGACGGGAACGGAAGCGTATTGAATATTCAAGTAGCCTACAGCCAGTCTGATGAAGCACTCAGATACTTGGCTCTGTCGAATATCTCGGGTAGCGCAGCATCCAGCATCATGAGAGGGAGTTTCGTTTAGTTTCGTGCTCAAGGCGTAGCGTGTGCCAGCTCCATAACTGGCGGCCGGCGTTAATCAAACCCTACACGTATCCTTGTGGCAAGGGAGCTCTAATCTAACGCTGATATTTGGCGTGTCCCTGCGTTCACTTGGGAGTTGTATGTCGAACTCCATCAGAAGGTGTACAGACCCACTTCCTTCATCTCATGTCCTCAATCTCACTCACTACCTCTTCCCCTTCGCCTTGGGCACCGGCGCCGCATGCCCAAGATCCTTAATATGCTGGAACATGCGCGTCTTGGACGGAAATGTCGCGTTGCATACCGCACACTTGAACTTCATGTCACTCTGCTCGGCAGCCGCTTGCTGCGCAGCCTTCTTCGCTCGTTTCTGAGCTGCTTTGCCCATCTTGGGACCGGCTGGTGTGCTGCTTGGCGTCTCACTGAGTGATGGGGAGTCATCTGTCAGGTGCAGGTCTTGTAGGCGAGCTTCGAACTTCACGCGGGAGGTGTAGTCTTCGTCGGCGGAGGAGTCGTCAGTTTGGGCTGCGGAGGGAGGGTCTGTGGGAGGTTTGTCCTGGCGAACAGATATACTGTCAGGCTCGTCCACGTCCGAACCGTCCGGTTCTTGCTCGACGACAGGTTCGTCTGAAGGTTCCACCATACCATCTGCATCGTCGTGCTGAGAGGCAGCATCCTCATCAAGCTCCTCCTCTTCATCCACGGACCGTGGCGTCGTGAAGCCACTGCTAGGCACATCTTCATCCAGATGCAGATGCCTGTTTTCCTTCTGCATCTTCTTTCTCAACGCATAAACAGCTTTCTGATGCTTCTTGCTCTTCTCATGCGCATCAAACTGTCGCTCGCTCTTGAAAGTCTTATGGCACGCCACGCACTCGAACTCCTCCTCCTCAACCTCCTCCTCCTCACTCTCCATCTCCTCCTCAGGCTCCCTCACCTTCGCCCACTCCGGCACCTCATGCTCCCTCATCTTCGCCTCATTCGCCGCCCTCGACCTAGCAGCCTGCGCGGCCGCCGCATCCCTTAGCGCCTTCTGCCTCTCCGCCTCCGTCTGCGTATTAGGCGTGTACCTTGGATCCCTCTTCCTCACGAAAGCCACAAGTGTGCGCACCGCATCGTTGAACTCCCGTATCCCCTCCTCCCGCAACCGCTTGTTCTCCTTCTCCATCGCCCGCCTGTATCTCCGATCCGGCGCCTCGCTCAACCGAAACTTGTCTTTCCAATCAAACGTCTTCCTCGTGCTGAACCCACTCCAAACCGCGTAGAATGACTTCACCACATCCTCATACTCATCGTCCTTATGCCCAAAAGTCGGATAGTCCACCCCTTCCAGCCCCTCCCACTCCGCCGCGACGTCCTCCTCGTGCGCCAAACGTTCAAACGTGTCCCGCAAATACCCAAAGAAGCCGCTCGGCGCATCGTTAAACTCGATCCCCCCATGAAACTTCCTCAGCATACCCATGACGTCCTCCGCCGTGGTAACCCTCACGTTGTGCTCGTACTGCGCCTCCCCCGCCGCGTCATCCCCGCCCCGCAGGATTTGCGCTTCGTGCGAGTCGTACCAGGCGCGCTCTTGCGGGTCGGACAGGACTTCGTAGGCGGCTTGCACTTCGGCGAAGAGTTTGGTTGCATGCTCGACATTGCTGTAGTTGCGGTCCGGGTGCAATTCGAGTGCTTTTCTGCGGTAGGCGCGTTTTATCTCGTCGTCGGTGGCTTGGCGGTCTATGGCCAGGAGCTCGTAGTAGGAGGTGCGGACTTCGGTGGTGGTGGGCTGAGAGGCGCCGCCGCTGGAGGTGGACTGAGACGCACCCATGGTTGGGGATTAAACTTGGTGCGCGTGAGTGTTTGCTTTGCCCTTGAGGGGTGGGCTGGGAGCCGGGGTGTGTAAAGGAGGGTGTTGGGTGACATTGTGGGAGTGAAGAGTGTTTTCTGTTCAGCGGTTGCGTGACATCGTGAGGCGAGCGAGGTTTTCATTGTGCCGCAACATTGAATGGATGTGTACAGCACCAGCTTTTCATGCAAGCCTAATATTTTGTAGTTTCATAATTTCGATACCATGATGCAAGTGCACGAATGATCGAGTAAGCCCGAGGACATGTTCATATAATTGCATTCCAGTCACCCTTGCTGGTACGAATAATGAAACCCATCAGAAACCCCTCCATAAACTGTCCTGCGGCTTCTCCAAAGAGGGGATGTATCCACTTTCTGGACCACCAGCATACGCCTTCTTCTTGCTTTGCCTCTCGCTATCCACAAGAGCCCGAATCAACGCCACAGTAGCCTCCCTTCCCTCATCGACATCCTCGTCGGTAGGCAGGTCCGGCACGTGCAAGAACATGACTGGTCTCTTCGCCTCTCCCTTCTGATAAAGATACGACAGACTCGTGTAATAAATAAAGCCACATAAGAAGTTGCCCGCATCGTCTGACGGCCTTACATCCACGTTGGGATCCGCCAGATCTCCCCTCCACCTCCTCCACACATCCTCGCAATCGAAAGTCGACCGCAGGATGTCCGGCGAATCACCAAACAACTCTTTCGCCTCTTCTGCGGAGAACTTATTGCCGTCGACGTCGGGGCTTCTGTCGAAGTTACTCCGACGGCCTAAGCGTTCCAGGGCGTACCAGCTCCGTGGTTGAGCCACGCCCATGTGAAGGACGATGTCGTATTTGTTCGAGCCCAGCAACTTTGGCACAAGGTCCTTGACGGTGTGGTAAGCTACTTTTACAGGAGTTGGGTGTACCACGATGCGTGTGCGAGTTGGGTGAGCCTCGTTAGCTGGGAGGAGGGGCGGTAGTGTCGAGACGATCTCCCAAGAGGCGTTCTTGGGATTGTTCTTCATAAATGGCCCAAAGCCAGTTACTAGAACGGTGACCTCTTCTCCCTCAGAGGTGGTGATGCCCGAGTTGGGATATACAACGGCTGGCGCCATGATACGTTTCTGCCGCGTTAAGGCGGATTACCTTCTGGATCTGCTGCTTGATGATATGTAAGTTAGATCCGGAAAGTCAACATGACAAGTATAGTATTGAGAGTTTCCCAGCACCAGAGAACGTTGAGACCTTGGCAATAATATATCGACTCGTTGGATGAGCAGAGGAATGTGCAAACTTGGTACGAAATATCTAGTAGAAGGACTTGTGACTCTTGCAATAGATACACGCTGCGAAGGACTCTGGAAACGTCTCAACAGCAGATCGAGTCGCCATGTGAACTATGGTTTGCATGACCGAATGGAGTATGGACCCCGTTGAGGCTCTTGTTCTATTAAAAGCATCATGAAGTACGACTAGGGTTTATGGAGGCAGAGAAACAGGCTTGCGTACTCACATTATCGTGGCTTAGTGACCATCGTTATTAGTAAAAATACATCAACACCTGGCATGCATAGTAATAGGGTTGTCTTCCGATAGATGGTGTTGACAGCGAGTGCCGAGTGCAGTCCCCATCGTGGGGTTCCCCAGATTCGCTTCGCCTCGCCGTCGGATCCGGAGCCGCAACCTGCAGCCGTCGTCGGAAGCCGTCAACCTAACCCAACCCCTACATATACCATCTCAAAAATGTCTATCCCCAACATTCGTTGCATTTACCCAGAACTCAATCCAATCCCCTCTCCAACCCCTCATCTCCGTCACCCACCATGAACATCCCCACTTCCGACCGTAAACCCTTCGACATCGCCGTCGTCGGCGGCGGCATAGCCGGCCTAACTCTGACAATCGGCCTCCTAACCAACAATGTCCCCGTCACTCTCTACGAAGCGGCCCCCCAATTCGGCGAGATCGGCGCCGGCGTCTCGTTCGGCCCTAATGCGACGCGCGCCATGGCCCTCATCGACCCGCGCATCAAGGAAGGCTTCGATAGACGAGCCACATACAATCAGTGGGAGAGCAAGCGGAATTTCTGGTTTGACTTTCGGTACGGGGAGGAGAAGAGGGGTTTCAAAGAGGGGGAGACGGAGAGCAGAGTTGGGAAGCTAATCCACCAGTTGAAATGTCCGACGGGGCAGGCGAGTGTGCACCGCGCGCATTTCTTGGATGAGATGGTTAAGCTCGTGCCGGATGGGGTCGCGAAGTTCAACAAGAGGCTGACGGATGCAAGAGATGAGGGGGAGAAGGGGGTTGTGCTGAAATTCACGGATGGGAGCGAGGCGAGACATACGGCTGTTGTCGCGTGCGATGGTATCAAGAGCCGTATGAGGCAGATCGTGCTAGGGCAGGATCATCCGACAGCGCAGGCGGTGTTCAGTGGGAAGTATGCGTACCGAGGATTGATTCCGATGGAGCAGGCGGCGGAGTTGTTGGGGGATGAATTGGCGAAGAATAGTCAGATGTATCTGGGGAATGGGGGGCATGTGCTGACGTTTGCTATTGAAAAAGGGAAGACGATGAATGGTGAGTGCTCTTTGATGTTTCCTGAATTGGAGTAACACTGATCGATACGGCAGTGGTTGCGTTCACCAGCAAAGATACATGGGAGAACAAAGACTGGGTAGTCGGCATGAAGAAAGAGGATATGTTCGCCGACTTTGCGGACTTCGGCGACCACGTAAAGCGAATTCTAAGCCTTATGCAGAAGTCCGATTGCTGGGCACTGTTTGACCATCCGCCTGCACCCACGTACTACAAAGGCCGCTTGTGTCTCCTCGGTGACTCGGCTCACGCCTCAACTCCGCACTGTGGCGCCGGTGCCGGTATGGCTTGCGAAGACTCTTACGTGTTAAGTAATCTGCTTGGGCAAATAGACGACGCGAAGGACATCGAGGCCGCGTTTGAGGCTTACGACGGCCTTCGAAGACCGAGATCTCAGAGGCTGGTCAAACACAGCCGTGAGCAAGGCCAGTTATACGAGTTCCAACTGGGGGAGATCGGCGATGACGGGAAGAAGCTTGAAGAGAGTCTGAGCTCGCGGATGGGTTGGATATGGGATGAAGACTTGCAGGAAGAGCTCGAAAGAGCGAAAAAGGTTTTGCAGCAGAGTCGAGCTAGCTTGTAAGCAAACATGTACGGTACTTTGGTAGCTTCAAGATCCCAAAGCATTCAAACGTATTATGGGCTTGCATTGGTGCTTCGGTTATTGAGGTCGGATTATTGCTAAAGAGTTGTACACTCCTTGACAGTTTTGAGCTTATCTGAACCGTACATATGTCATAGCAATCAACGGTGAACGACGGTGATTTGGAAGATCAAAACTGAGAACATCAACTCTTGTTCGAAGATTGCATGATGTTGGAAATCTGCTCGATGATCACATGCATCATGGCAAGAAACATCTATGGGAAGCGAGTTACCGCATTACCTCAGCTGGTGTTGTTCACACATTTGGCTAATAAGACATACTCGGCGATGTTCCAAAGCCTACCACTCGTCCGTAGAATTTGCGTACGTAGGATTAGTGTCCGTAGGGATACACCAGTCGGTCCAGCCCACCACATCATCGTCCAAATTGATCTTCAGCAACCGACCGAAGCCGTCCCAATCGGTCCAATCCACTGTCTGCCTGATATTACCATCCCAATCCAATTCGCAGTTCTCAGGCATGCTGAGATCACGCTCTAGAGCGTTCTTATTACCCCTTAGACTGTCGATTAACTCACGACGGCTGTCCTCGTAAGTGTATATGTAGCCGAGCTCCTTCGGTGGCTGCAAGAAGACATCCCCCATTCTCTCAAGTTCCACATCCCAGAATTGCTTGGTAAAGAGCTTCTGGATGTACCAGACAGGGATAAGCCACCTCACCTCATCTGCCGGGAGGCACTCCTGAGCTAACCTGGAAGGCGGTTGAATCTTCTCGAAGCCGTAAGCTCTTCGCGAGGGCCATGGGCTGACACTCACGTCGGGATAGCCTGCGTCCGCCCAGGCTGAATAATCCACTCCGCTCTGGCCATAATAATAATATCTGAATTGAGTTAGGCTGTCCCCGAACACGAAGGCTTCCCATTCGTAGCCTGCTTCCGCTACAACGGTATCTTCGAAGAGGTCTTCGAAATCTCTGTTCGCTTTGAGGTAGGTCGCCGCATGTGCAACCTCATGCACCATCAATGCGGCAAAATTGAACTGGCCCTTGATTGTTTCATCCCTGTTGTTCTTCAAATCATCGATCAGCTCCTGATAGAGTACTTCGCTGTATGAGATGTCGCTACCACGCCCGTGGAAGCCCCAGGAGCGCTCCTCGAATCGATTCGGATCCAGACAGCTGCAACAAAGACCGCTGAGGGGTTCTCGCAGTCCTTCACGTCTAGTAGATGGGGTCTCCCTACAGAACCGAACCATGTCGGCCAGCCTCAACAACTCCAGTTTGGTGATGGCAATATCCCTGGCCGAGAGCGGACCTTCTTTGAGATGATATTCGTATATCTCCGTTTCGTACTTCTCTGAGAGATCCGGGATCTTCTCTTCTTTAC
>JAKLMF010000688.1:0-11294 GCA_022813555.1 Botryosphaeria agaves | reverse complement strand
GCCCTCAGCAGATATTTTCTCGAAGTCGCGAAGACAATATGGGCATTGGTGATCCACCTGTGACGGTCGATGAACTTGGCTTCTCACTCAGTGCGCTCAAAATCGAGCAGAGCCAGCAACGCAATCGAGCCGGGTCACTCAACACCGAGCAGACCGAAATCGAAGCTGGATGCGGTTCGGATACTACCGTTGAACACCGCAATGGCTCAAGCAAAGGGGGAAGCTGCACATCCCCGGAACTCCTTGAAGATGAGATACTCCTGGAAGCAGAACTAGAGTGGAAGAAATTCGATCGGAATCTGCAAGAGCTGGAAGATGCCGATATGGCTCACTTGTCTAAATGGCATACTGAGGTAGCCGACATCGAGCGTGATCGCGAGATCCTCAGACTAAAGCCTCAAAAACTCCCCAAAGTTCAATGGGAGACCGGTGAGCCTGTTTGTACTCTGATAGACCGGTTGTGGATGAATCAGGAGATACGCATCCAGCATCTTGCTTTGGGGAGATGCGCTGGTCTCTCGCACCTCCACCGTCAGCTTTCCGATGTGATCGCCTCTTACACCGCGAGGACGGCATTTGTTGAGCATCACATCAAGTTGATGGAAAAAGAGGATCCCAACATGAAAGAATTCATTGAAGAGACGAGGAAGCGAGACCCAAAGATGGTTGCATCGCATTGTTACGAGCTGTCCAACGAGGACCTTGTGCGCTTGGCGAGAGAGGAAAAAATGTTCCGCAAATTACTCGGACTCATCACTGGCGACGCTGAAGTCTCCAGCGATAAGGCTGTATCCAAGATGTTCCTGTACTTAAATAGAGAGTGGCAGCAATCGCTCTCATATTATGATAGTACTGATGCGGGAAGGGAGGCGGTCACCACAAGGCTAGAATCAACCTCAGATCCGATCCGCTTTCCACATTACATGTCTAAAGTATTTGCAAAGCTCAGACACTGCGCGCAACATATCGTGACAGCGCAACCCGGTCACGCGTTAGCACAAGCGGTTCTGAAGGTTCCCTCCACGTTCATACAGAGGAGGGAGACGACTTGGATGCCATCTGAGTACACAGCATTTCTGGCACATCAAATTGCTTTGCAGAGAACCATCATGGAGCTTATGCAACGGCTGATGTTTCACAACACTTGCTACCCACTCAAGCACGATAAGAGCCTAGCTCAGCGGGCCTTGGATGCATACACCTTGACGGTCAAGCCGGATGACATCATCACGTTCAGGTTCAAACCGATGATCCGTACCGTCTGGCATTATTGTAACGATGTGCGGAAAGTGCCTGATTACTCCAAACAGCTGTGTTGTCTAGTCGAGGAATCCATGAAGAGGGATATATATCAATCTCCGAAAGAGGCAAGTCACGGCGATGTATGCACAGCTGTGCGCTGAGAAGAGACGGTGCTTGAATTGAGACAACGGACCAACAGCGAGCAAACGCACAGACAAGGTACAACATTTACACTACTGAGGACGTGCTGGGCGTGACTCATGCGAACTTGATGGTGACGGCTTCTGTTGGGTTTAGAGCACTCGATATTGACGGCGAGGTAGTGCAGTGTAAGACAAGGAGGATGCAGATCGGCAACAGAAGGCGCCTGTGACATTCTTGGGCTTCCTTTTCTTCCTTTTCTTCCTTTTCAGTCTTTTTTGACACATTACAAGCACTCGACTGAGCGCTGCTAGGCCTTCATGCAACCAGCCTGGAAGGGCTGAAAGTTCAGGTGTATCTGGACATGTCTCCAGCAGCTTGTCCCACCAAGAACGATCTTTTCCAGCAACAGATCTCATACAATACAAAAGAAACGGATAAATTGGTCACTCCACTTGGTACTTTCTTTGTAGACTAGTTCTTTAGACAAGCTCCTCCAACACTATCTAAACAACACTATCACCACTCTCGCATAAATCCGCCCATAACTAGCAAACAAAATGTCCAGGGTGAAACGAATCGCTCTCATCTATGGCGCCAAGATGGCGCGTCAGAGAGCCCTGCATTTCATTCTAGGAACTGGATTGCTGAGCCGACATATGAAGTGACGCCGCTCAGAAGACCGCTGGAAGCGGTACGACCAGTTCCACTGATGTGGACGCGCTCAGAGAAGGATGGAGATTGCGAGACATATGTAGATGGGAAATGCACGAGACCAAGGCGAAAGCGAAACTTGTAGCAAACAAAAGGTTGCTCTTCAGCGGTTACACGCATGACAGATATGCCTATCGCGTCATACACATCCGTGGAAACGCCCAACTGAGGTCCAACCCCACAACCCCCTTCAGATACGATCGCCACTTACCCCTCCTCAAACCATACCAACAAACAACATTCCCCTCACACCCCACCCCCACCCAATCTTGCAGCCCTGAACCGACTAACCTTCCTCACCTTCCCATCCCTCTCCTCCAACAGCGGCCCCCTCTCCTCCTCCTCCAACCTCTCCCTCTCAGACGCCAGAAACCCGCCCTGCTGCTGTATCATGCGGTTGCGCATCTTGTGGTACGCGGCCGCGGTCTCGCGCTGCAGGAGCGCGGGGTCCAGGGCGTTTTCGTCCGGGGCGGTGGCGTTCTTGGTGGAGGTGGAGGTGGAGGAGGGGGGACGCTCGAGGATGGAGGGGGTGAGGATCTCGTTGGGTGCGAAGGAGGGGGTGGGGGTGGGAGGGGCGACAGGCGGTTTGGTTCGGTCCGGGATTGTGAAGGATGGAGAGGGAGGGGCCGGAGGAGGGGCTGGAGCGCGGGTGGCTTTGAAGCGGGAGGTCTTCTTTGATGGCTCTGTTGATGGTGGTGGGGCGTTTGCGGAGCTGCGCTCGATGATGTCTGACACAACGGGCTTCTCGATGAGGTTCTTGATCACTGGTGTTTCCGCTTTCGGCGCGGGTGTCGGTGCAGAGGAGATGTCCAGCTCGTCGGCGAATCGCACGCCCTTCTTGCTTGAGTTCTTCTTCGCCGGCTTCGTTTCAGGCTCAACTGTGGGTTGAGTCGGAGTCTCTGTTAATGGTTTGTCCTTCTGCACAACAAGCCGATGTGCGCTCTTGACCGCCTCCTCAAGAACTGGATCATTCGGTCTTGGCCCGACGTTCTCCAGCATCTTCGCATTCAACTTCTTCTCCAGCTCCAGCATCTCCTGTCTGTACTCGTCACTGATGCCCGGCCGGAGACTTCTGCCATGCTCATCCTCCTCACTCTCATCTTCCCAATCTCCCTCGTCAATCTCATAGTCGTCGTCGTCGTCGTACGAACTTTCTCCGTCCACGTCCTCTAGGTCAAGCTCAGCTACGACCGCGCCGACCTCGGACAGGCTATACTCGAGCATTTCTCTGCGGCGGGCGGCGTCTCCTGGCGACTCGTCGAGTGGAATGACTGGTGTGGATCCTATTTCTTGGTCGTTTTCGTCGAGCTCGATCACGCGGCTACCTTTGTGAAACGAGCCTTTGGCTAGCTCGAGTCCGAGGCGGTAGCTGGCCGGTCCAGAGGGTGCGGTTGGAATCGGTATGGGAACAGGCGCCGGGGCCTTGGTGGTTTCTGCAAAGGCTACAGATTTCTTGGGCGCCTTAGCCGGTGCTTGAGAGGAACTGTCTGATAGTTGCTTCGGCGACGGTTCCGGCGGAGCAGGCCTTGCTGTTTCACTGTCTTTCGCTGTGACCGTTTTGGCTTGCTCTAAGTCCTCCCGTGACCCGTCCGCTCCTACTTTGTATTGCAGAGGTCCTTCGTTGAGCTGTGGTGTCTCCAGATCCGTCACGCCAGCTCGTCGCAATGCCTGTACGATCTCAGGTGCCGCTTGGCCGGGGTGGGATATTGTGCTGGCTGTGGAAACGGCATCAGTAGTTGCATACTGAGCGAGCTCCATACCTACTCACAAAGAACGTTGCCCTCCTCGTCCAGCTCCTCGTGTATTTCCGTCATCGGCAGCCCTTCGTCGCTCTGCATGTCCGGTATGGTGACGGCCGGAAGACTGCTGAGCTTCTCTTCCGCAACATCGACCCGTCTTCGTATTGTACGGATATTCTGCTGGACGTCTAGGAATGTTAGCAAGCATCGTAGGCCTCACAGACACACAACGTACAGTCGATACGCCTTGATAGAAGCTCAACCACCTGCTTGCCGGTCCGTTGAGTGCTCTTTCCGTAGTTGACGAGCTCCATAATCTCTAGGATAGCTCAGCCTCTAGCTCAAACATACCCTGCCTTACCCTCGTACCTCGCTCGTTGACCAGATCACTGCCGAAGTTCCTTCCGATCTCCATCTAACGCGCGCTTAGCATGACTGCCGATCCAGCTCTTGATCCAAGGCGCAATACCAGATCTTCGGTGGTTGGCTCCCCCTCGAAGGCCTTTATCTCCTCCTGCAATCCTTCGTATTCTGCTTCCCATGTCTGCCAGTGCTGGAGAGATATTCGGAGCTTTGTAATGTTCTCCTCTAGTCGCAGGCGATTACGCTCCACCTCCGCAAGGCCGTCGTTCTGAGGTCGTGCCACACCCATGGCTGAGAAGCGTAGGGAAGTCGAATGTGGTGCAAGTCGTGGCGGCAATGCGTCTCAGAGTGGGAAAAGTGAACTCTTTGGATCGGCAGTTGCGGCGAAAGTTGCCGACCTCCGCGACATCACTTCACTCCCGCAGTGTGCTGCCTGTCATACAAGGTCAGTATAACTGGTCCCTCTCGTGTTGAGGACGCAGACACTTCTAATCACACAAGCTGATTCTTGTCCTAGCAGTAGTTAGCTACGAACTCCAACGCTCGCCTCCTCGCTCACATCCCTTTCACAACCCGTTAGCACCATGTCTAGATCCGCGCTCCGTACCTCTGAACCCACGAGGAAGCCTCCCGAAGATGAAGATGGTAGGCTTGCTCCCGTACACAGGTCCTGCATAGTTGCTGAACTTTAGATACAGACCACTGCCCCGTCTGCAAATCGAAACGCTACCTCAACCCTAACATGCGCTTTCTCATAAATCCGGAGTGCTACCACAAGATGTGCGAGTCGTGCGTCGATCGCATATTCTCGCACGGCCCAGCGCTTTGTCCGATAGCGGGGTGTCACAGGACGCTAAGGAAAAATAAGTTTCGGAAGCAGACATTCGACGACATCAAGGTAGAGCGGGAGGTTGACGTTCGGCGGAGGGTAGCCAAAGTGTTCGTACATGCCTCGTCGTTATCACGGTCTACAGTATCTTGAGGAAGTTACGTAGCTAATATTGAGTTATGCGCGCAGATTTAACCGCCGCGAAGAAGATTTCCAATCCCTAATGGACTACAACAACTACCTCAACGACGTTGAAGACATAACCTACAACCTGATCCACAAGGTCGACCTCGACGCCACAGAAGCGAAGCTCGAGGCCTACGAACAAGCGAACAAAGCCTCCATCTCCGAGAACGACTCACTTGCCGCTCGAGAAGCAGCCGCACGCAAAGCAACACAGGCAGCTGAGAAGGAGCAAGCACAACTACGGCGCGAGGCCGCCAGACGCGAAGACGAGGAAGAGAAGCGCGAGCGATTAGAGGGCCGGAGAGACATCATCAACAAGCTCGCGACCGGCGAAGGCGATGCAGCGGAGATCGCGAAGGAGGGACACAGAGCCGTGCTGAAGAAGAGCCTCACGCGGAGAACAGCAGCAGACCGGCAACGCCTCTCACAAGCCAGCGATCCCTTCGCTGAGGGCGCATCGAACGGCGCGGCGGGCGCTGGCTTCGTGATCAGGGGTTTGAAGAAGAAGGAGGAGCCGGTCGTGGAAGAGGAAGAGGAGTACGATCCCTTTGGCGGGTATAGTGACAAGAAGGATTACTACGTCCTGCAGGATCATTATGATTATGACTTTATGGATAGAGCGCGGACGGATCCGCGGTATCTAGCTGGTGGGTACGATCCTGGGGAGTTTTACGCAAGAGCGCTGTGCGAGGCATTTTTGGGATTGGGAGTGTTTGTGGGCGATGAGATGGCGGGGAAAGATGTTGCGGCTGCGCCGGGGGTAGCGATGGCGGCTGCGACGATGGCGGCGGTGGATAAGAAGGATATTCAGATGGAGGATGTGTTTTCGTGATACCCGCGTTTTAGGCATGTTTCGATATTAGGTCAACTCTGGAAGATTGGCCGCCGTTGGAAGGCTCTGACATATTGCGATGATGTAGAGCAATTTCGCAGGCGGAGGTTAGAAAGCATCCTCCTCCTCAGTGTCTTCGGCTTTTTCCACATATCACGCCATCGAGTACGTCAACGTTGTGAAGATTTACTGAAAGAGAGCGTTGTGCTCAGACACAAAACGCACGGTACAGTGGAACGCACCCAACGCGCAAGGTGTGAACCTTGGGTGGGTGATGTGGGCAGACAAAGAACAAGTCGAGAACGTAATCGCCAGCGACCAATGGCTTGATGGGTCTTTCTGAAGACGCTCTGGTTGGTGCCATAACCACGATGTCTCGTGTCAAAGCGCACAAGCACACAGACAGGCTCTGTGGGGGTGGGTCTCTTCAGTACTCAAAACTCAATTTCCATCTCTGATCGCCCTGGTTGGGTGGTTGTACCATACATGCTCAACGGTACAGCTCCACCAACCCCAGGTTTGGATACCTTCGAACCGCGAACTATCCATGCGCGAATTTTCCAGAATTTCCATAAATCTGTAGGATCTTCCCACTTCTCAATTTCTTTCTACTCATCTGCAATAGTAGTATCTTATCCATATACTCTTGCAATCAACTCTATCATATCGTCTACTGCACTTCTTGCTCCTCAGCATCAACACATATCACCTACCAGCCTTAACAATTCACACATACACTCCCAAAACCAACACATATCCAACATCACCAACAAACCAGCAACCATGTCTCTCGTACAATCCGGATCCTTGGCTACCACCTACCTTGCCTTTGTTCACTTCGCAGGAGACCGCCTCGTTGACGGTATCGCTGCTACGGGACCTCGCGAAAAGCTCTCCCAGAAGCCAAAAGCTACCGGCTCTGGCTACGTTATGGGACTCGTTGTCCTGTGCCTCTCGTGCATGGAAAGCATTCGGCACGGTTTCACCCCTTCCTGGTCTGATTGCATCATCGTTATGGTCATGGCGATGGTCCTTGTCCTTGGATGGTGGATGGCAGCTAAAAGAATTGATTGCGCGAAGGGTTTGCCGACTTCTACTATGTGCTCGAAAGATGCCGAGTGGAAAAAGCAATGGTTGTCGCTTACGTCGTGTATCCGCGACTCGATGTCGAAGAATTTCACGGTCGAGGATGCGAAGGAGAAATTGCGACAGGCGCAGCAGGATTTGAAACTACATTACTCCGACAGCAACAGTGTGGACGGAGTCGCGAATCTCAGAGCGCCTGTCAAGCCGGAGGAGAAGGAGCCCATAGTACAGTCAACCCTCGGGCGAACGCCTTCCATCTCCGGAAAGAGCGACCGCAGCACCCGTACATGGCGCACTGGAGCAACAATCTCCTCAACCCCAGCACTAGATTCCATCAGCATCGTCTCAGACGAAGCAGAGATTCAGGATGCACCAAACAACGCAACAAGCAACATCGCGCTGAGCAACAATACACCTCCACTCCGCCCGTGGACCCCGCGGTCGCCCAAACACTTCCAAGCCGTCTACCTCGCCGCCAAAGCCGCGCTGGCCTTGGAGCCGTCTTTCCTCGACCTCACGGCAGTTACGACCTCCGATGCAGAGGCCTCGACCTCCGCCTCAAGCGCTACGGAGGAGGCGCCAGTGTCCCCAATGACCAAATTGACGGAGCAGACAAGCCTTGGTCAGGGTCCTCCGCTCCGCAGGATGAGTAAGATGGGGGAGATGAGGGTAGAGGTGATTGAGAAGGGTGGGGTTGAGGTGCCGGCTGAGGAAGCCGTTGCGGGGGAGTATAAATGTCTTTTGGAGTGGGCTAATAGGCATGATTCTACGGCTGTGAAGGGGGAGGGGGCGGACATATGAGGGAGCGGATAGAGCTGTGACGGATTTGAGGCTTGAGGAAATGTAAGGTGGAGATGTTTATCTCCCTGTAGATGGAGCTTTTAGAATTGTAATGGATCTGGATGCCCACAAGCTATGTTTACGTTCGTTCTCATTACACTCCTTGTATCGCAAATGTCTGGAGTTAAAGAATCATGCTTCCAGTTCACATGGCGCGAGCAAGACGAGGGGTGGAATGAAGTGATGTCTATCGTGCTGCCCGTGCGCAGTAATTTATGCGCTGCGAAAGTTGCACGGGAAGTTTACAGTAGTGTCTTGGTGTGCTTTAATCGGCCAGCCATCATGCCCGGTTTCTACTGTTCTGAGCCTATGTACATCCAGCAGAACCTCCCTCACTTGTTACCACCTGTTCTCTATGTATGGGGCACCCAGTCAGACGTGCCTAATGTTCCCGGATATCGGGAGTTCCTCTTTCAGCGCACAGGCACTGGACCTGATGGGAGTGGTGGCTCCGCTGCTGGGAGAGTCCAGGAAGCTTGGGTCGAAGGCAGCAGGCATCCAATTCCGCTGGAGAAACCGAAAGGTGCGGCGGAGGCGGTCAGCGGATGGCTGAATGAGGAAGTCAAGAGGTGGGTCACTGAGCAGAGGGAGTCGCGGAAGGGAGAAATTCATACGCATCATATCAACCCTGCGTGGATGCAAAAGGTGTCGAAGATATGAACCACATCAAACACTCTGTAAGACTCACGTCCAAGAGGACGGGATGCCGTTTCTGGGGGAGGGTTCGCGGCGAGCGTGACTCACTGCCAATAGCACAGCTGGAGATGTTTCAATTGACTGGCCTCACCCAAATTCCTCAGCTCGGACAGGTCATGTCGCCTAGAGATAGTGACAATATGTGTTCTCCACGGACATGAGCGGAGGATGCCCGGATCTGACGTCTTCACAACACACGTACGGCGAACAGTTTGCAATTGGCAACAGTTTGTCGGTGAACAAAACATCACAATGGAGAAGATACGTATTTTGCAACACTGTATTGTCTTCAAAAACGACGAGATGGCTCATCTGTAAGCAGGTAGAATCCAGCTACAAAAGCAATGGACTAATAGAGAATGGCATGTCTGGAGGTTCCTACCTCCAAACGCTCTTTGATGTGACTAAAACATACGTGGTTCCAGTTGTAGCATTCAATACTAGTATTGAACCTCAACTATCTTGCCTCTGTCTGTACATGCCACGTGTTAGAAATGAAGAACGTTGATCAGAAGACGGTGTTACTGAGTCAATTCTAAGTTAAGCAGTCCGAACAATTTGCCAGCTGTTACACTCGGTGTTAGGCTCAGCCGCAACAAGGAGCCGCATCGGGGATAGTAGTGGTAGAGGGTAGAGGCCACGTTGGAACAGAACGCAGAACGCGGCAGCATCATAAGCGTGGCTATTGAGATCACGTGACGATCGTCAGACCCCTGTCGTTTGGAACTTTCGATGATCTTGTGTAAAAGTGTCCTTTTGGCTTTGACCGGACTTGGACATAAAAAAGCCCTCAACCACTCTCCTTTCCCACACGACACATCTTCTTGCCCCTCACTCAAATACTGCGACCACATCCCACATACAGGGTCTCGCAGTAGTTCTACGTTTTACAACGCGCTTGTTTCTTCTACTGCTTCTACAGCCCTTCTGACTCGTAATACCACACACACACATCCTCAGTATGGCCGGACGGTCAAGAGGAGCCGCAAGGCCTACGGCGTGGACCACGGTCCTTTACCTTCTCCTTGTGCTTTGTGCGCCTATGCTCCTGATGGGCACGACGGCGCGGGCGCAAGAGGAGCCTTTGAAAGAGAACGGAGTTACTGGACCGGTCATCGGTATAGATTTGGGAACGACATACTCGTGTGTCGGCATCATGAAGGTAAGAGAAACATGGTAGTGTTGCCTGCAAGCTCCTAGCTAACTCAGCTTGCAGGGAGGCAAAGTCGAGATTCTCGTAAATGACCAGGGAAACCGTATCACGCCTTCATGGGTGGCCTTCACAGATGAGGAGCGACTTGTTGGCGACGCGGCGAAGAACCAGTTCGCCAGCAACCCAAGACGGACAATGTGAGTTACACAAGATCTCATCCGTGGACACAGATGCTGACTGCCACAGCTTTGACATCAAGCGACTTATCGGCCGACGATTCCAGGACAAGGACGTCCAGCAGGATATGAAGCACTTCCCATTCAAGGTGGTCAACAAGGATGGCCAGCCTAGAGTTCAAGTTGAGGTCAAGGGTGAAGAGAAGGTTTTCACCCCCGAGGAAGTCAGCGCTATGGTTTTGGGCAAGATGAAGGAAGTGGCCGAGAGTTATCTCGGTGAAACTGTAAGTTGCAGCATGACGTCTTATGTTGAACCGATTCGCTAACAAGGAGCAGGTCACGAACGCCGTCGTCACTGTCCCAGCTTACTTTAACGACGCCCAAAGAGCAGCTACCAAGGACGCCGGTATCATCGCCGGTCTCAACGTCCTCCGTGTCGTCAACGAACCCACCGCAGCCGCTCTCGCCTATGGCCTAGACAAGGTTGGCGAGAACCAGGAACGCCAAATCATCGTGTACGACCTGGGTGGTGGTACCTTCGATGTCTCCATTCTTACCGTCGACAACGGTGTCTTCGAGGTCCAGGCAACTGCCGGTGACACCCACCTTGGTGGTGAAGACTTCGATCAGCGTGTGATGAACTACTTTGTGAAGAAATACAACAAGGAGCACAACACGGATATCGCCAAGAACCAGAAGACGATGGGCAAGCTGAAGCGCGAGGTCGAGAAGGCCAAGCGAACCCTGTCATCGCAGATGTCTACTAAGATTGAGATCGAGTCTTTCCACGAGGGCAACGACTTCTCGGAGACTTTGACCCGCGCAAAGTTCGAGGAGCTTAACAACGACCTCTTCAAGAAGACTCTCAAGCCGGTCGAGCAGGTGCTGAAGGACGCGAAGATGAAGAAGAGCGACATCGACGACATTGTCCTTGTCGGTGGTTCTACCCGTATCCCCAAGGTCCAGAACATGCTCGAGGAGTTCTTCGGCAAGAAAGCCCGTAAGGATGTCAACCCCGATGAGGCCGTCGCCTATGGTGCCGCTGTTCAGGGTGGTATCTTGGCCGGCGAGGAGACGGCCTCTGGTATGGTCCTCATGGACGTTAACCCGTTGACTCTCGGTATCGAGACCACTGGCGGTGTCATGACCCATCTCATCAAGCGAGGCACTACCATCCCCACCAAGAAGAGCCAGATCTTCTCGACTGCCGCTGATAACCAGCCGATTGTCTTAATTCAGGTCTTTGAGGGTGAACGCTCCATGACCAAGGACAACAACCTCCTGGGCAAGTTTGAGC
>JAKLMF010000687.1:0-11354 GCA_022813555.1 Botryosphaeria agaves | reverse complement strand
CCATCACGACCGCACACCAGCCCCACCGTCCCGACACCTCTCCATCCGCGCCGAGTCGCCACCCCGGTCAAGCCCCCACCCACCCCGGCCCATCCCACCCATCTCCCCCCTCTCCGAACTCCACCCACACCCGCGCCCCCAACCCCATCACCGGCGGAACCGCACCCTGTCCATCCCGCTCACGGACTCCGAGGCCGCGACGGTGCCGCTGAGTGCAGGTGAAATGCAGCAGCCGCCGACGCAGCCGAAGCGCCGCGTCACCTCTTTCGAGACCGGGCCGGCCAGCTCCACACCGCATGCGTATGCGTATGCTAGAGCGAGTGCGAAGCGCCGCCGGACGCAGTCGCCTGACTTCGCGGACGCGCCTGCCAGCAGCAGCAGCGCCGCCGTCAGAGCGAACTGGGGCTTGACGCCGAGGAGGAGCAAGGAGCCGCCCAGCCCGTTCCTCGTGCCGTCGAGCCAGCGCAGTCAGGGTGTGTCGGAGGCTTTTGCAGCGGCGGCGGAGGGGGGCCCGGGGGTCGTGGGCGCGTACGCCTATGCGACGCCGTACAGTGGGATGGCGGTGCCGGGCCGGTTCCAGGAGTGGATGGGTGGGGAGGGGGATACGGAGGTTGATGAGGGGAGCGAGCGAGGTGGTGGGCAGGGGAGTGAGAGGGGAAATGAGCATGAGGAAGAGGTTTGGGAGGGGGTTGGGGACGAGGGGGAGGAGATGGGGCGGAGTGGTGGGGAGAGTGGGAGTGAGGGGGATGCTGGGGTGGGGGCGGAGGGGTTTGATGAGGGTGAGGATGAGGAGATGGAGGAGGAGGGGAGTGATGGGAGTTATTTTGAGGATGAGATGGACGAGAGTGATGATTGATTGGATTGGGTCTTGAGGCTGTTTGAAGGGAATATGAATGGCTGTGGAAAGACATTTACTGTGACTGGATCTTTGGGTATGTGTAAAAGGTCTTGATGATACTGGATAGGAGTTTTGGTTGTTTCATGGTGTGCTGCTAGTTCCTAGCGTTGAGCGAGTTGTGTTTCCTCCCATCTCGGCTCGATGTACACGACAAAAATCTCTTCGAATGGCGTATATAGAGGATCAAAATTTTGTAGAATATAGCGGCATCTACGCTTCCCTCTTGCTACTGAGCGGATCCATGGGTCTGCCAAACGCGTTTAATGAGCTGCACAGGCCACTTGTTATTGTCACAAGCTCCGAAGGTCAGGACTTGCGCCAGTACCATGGAATACTGGCCCAGGGCAACGCCTACGAGTTAAGGATGTACACACAATAATAAAAGCATGTGAGTGCTAGGAGCACTACTGCCACTCAACGTTGCTGTGGAACGAACATTTAGGCATATACCATAACATCATATGTACAACGTCCCCCCCCATCCACCTCCACCAGCCCCCCTCCCCCCCGCTCACAACTTCGCCCTCACCTCCGTCGCCTTATGCAGCTCCTTCCCCTTCGTCTCAAAATACTCTTTAATCTTCGCCCTCGCCACCTCCACAACCTCCCTATCCTCAATCGTCCCCGGCACCGCGACCTCCTTCTGCACTTCCCCATGCACCGCGTTCTCCAGCAGCTCCCTCAGCACCCTCCGCAGCGTCTTCCCGCTCCTGGTCTTTGGGATCATGCCCTTGCCCTGGATGATGCCGCCGAGGGCGGCGATGGCGCCGATCTGCTCGCGCACGGCCTTCTGCACTTCTTTGGTGAGGGGTTCGGCGGGGATGGCGGAGGTGGGGTGGTCGGTGGTGGTGAGGGTGATGAAGGCGAAGGGGAGGTGGCCTTTTAGGCTGTCGGGGATGCCGACGACGCAGGCTTCGGCGATGGAGGGGTGCGAGGTTATGGCTTGTTCGATGGCGCCTGGGAGGGGTATGGGTTAGCTGCGTTGCCTGCTGCCAACAGAACGATGTTTCGTTTGTGGTGCGGTGTGCTGGGAGGAGGGGGGGAGGTAAAGGGGACTCACCAGTGCTGAAACGGTGCGCAGCGACGTTGATAATGTCGTCAGACCGCGACATGACATGCACGTATCCATCCTGATCGATCATCCCCGCATCCCCCGTATCAATCCACTTCCCCTCAAACCGCTTCAAATACCCCTTGTAGAACCTCTCCTCGTCCTTCCACAGCGTCGTCATCCCCGTCGGCGCCAGCGGAATCCCAAGCACAATATTCCCCATCTTTCCGGCCTCGACCTCCTTCCCCTCATCGTCCACAGCCCGCACGTCGAACCCGGGCATCGGCTTGCCCGCCGAGCCGGGCTTGACGGAGAGCGGCTCGCACCGTTCCTCCGACGCGAAATCCTTGCCGGCGGCGGGGCTCAGCGCCAGCCCCGTCATCGGCGAGCCGGACTCCGAGGACCACCAGTTGTCGATGACGGCGGCGCCGGGCGCGCAGTGCTTCTGCAGCAGGTGCTGGTACATCTGGACGATGCTGGGCTCGCTCCTCTCGCCCGCGAGGAAGAGCGCGCGCAGGCTCTTCAGCCCGCCGCGCTTGCCGCGGGCCTCGAAGAAGCTGTTGTTGCCGTCGTCTCTCCTCATTGCTCGGAGCGCCGTCGGCGCGGTGAAGAGCGTGTTGACCTTGTTCTCCTCGACGATGCGCCAGAAGGTGCCGGCGTCGGGCGTGCCGACGGGCTTGCCTTCGAAGAGCACGGTTGTGGCGCCGGCGAGCAGCGGCGCGTAGATGATGTAGGAGTGGCCGACGACCCAGCCGATGTCGGATGCGGTGAACATGACGTCGCCGGGGCCGTGGATGCCGAAGAGGTATTTGACGGAGAGGTTGAGACCGACGGCGTGGCCGCCGGCTTCTCGGAGGACGCCCTTTGGTAGTCCGGTTGTACCTGGTTTCAAAGATCAGATCGGGGAGTGCAATGGTGCATACACGTGAATGAATACCTACCGCTTGTGTAAATGATATATAGGCCATCGTTGCTCTTCACCGGCACCGACTCGGCCTTCAAGCCCCTGTTTTTCGCACTCTTCACCAGCCTTTGCCAATTCCTCTCGCCATCCTCCTTCTTGATAGGATCCCACCTCAACTGCTCCCGCTGCCAAACAATGACCTTTGCCGGCTTATACTTGCTCTTCTGCAGCGCGCCCTCAATGAGCCCCTGATAGCCCATCGGAGCCTTGCTCCCCTCGATCCCGCACGACGCCGTCATGATGGCTTTCGGATGGCAAGCGTCTATGCGCTGGGCGAGCGCTGGTGAGGAGAAGCCGCCGAAAACAACGGCATGTATGGCGCCGAGACGGGCTATAGCGAGGATGGCGAACAGAGCAGCGGGTATCATAGGCACTTCAAACACGTCAGACATGTTCCCAGCACCGCTGAAAGCCATGGGGAGAACACACTATAAACGAGCACCACATCCCCCTTCTTCACGCCCTCCTCTCTCAGCACCCCGGCAAGCGTCTCCACCTCTTCCAGCAGCTGCTTGTACGTGTACGTCTCCTTCGACCCCGTCACAGGGCTGTCCCAGACGATAGCAGGCACGTCACCATTGCCCTTCTCCACATGTCGGTCGACGCAGTTGTAGCTCGTCGAGATCTCGCCGTCCGGAAACCAGGTCCAGTGCGGGTGCTCGACGCCGCTCTTCAGCTTCTTGGTCGAGCGCTGCAGCGCCCGCGACGGCTTCTTGTGCCAGTGCAGCTGCGCGGCCTGGTGCGTCCAGAAGGCCTCGGGGTCCTTGATCGAGCTCGCGTACACCTCATCTTGCGGATGTGGAGCCATGCTGTTGGCGGCGGAAGATGTGGACTGGGAGCGCGGCTTTGGGGTGTTCAGCTGAAGGGGGAGGAAGAAGAAGCGGCGTCTCAGAGTCTGCAGAGCCACGAGCGTAGATCTTCTGAGACTCATGGAGAGACGGTGCTGTCAATGACAGCACTAAGGTCAATTGAAGCCTCGGCCATAGTCGGTCGGGCAAGCGGCTCTGGTGGTGTGGGCCCTGCCCCAGGAAAGGGAGCCCGTTCACATCGGCGGTTGCGATGACGCTTCCCCGCATTGGTGGATCTTCCCCTTCCCCAGCTTTTCGGCTGCGCGACAGATCCGCGGGCCAGGAGAACAACACTGCTTGGCATGCACTGCGCAAGGAGACGTGCTATGAGCTTGCCATAAGGCCAGCGAACAAATTCTCTAACTTGCTAACTTGCACAATCGGATGAAGAGCTGTGTCTTGCTTGAGAGAGCAAAGCTTCATGCTCCTGATTGCAACCGTTCAGACCTACGATTTAGGCTGTTAAAAATTGGTGGGAACGGATTAGGTACAGACTTACAACATGGCGAGCGTGTCAAATGCAACAAATGGAGATATTTGTATGTTTAGGAGGATGTCCATCTCAATACTACCATGACAATCTCGGAGCTGTCACCGATACACACAACATACTACGAACAGTCCCAGTGGCACTATGCCCGCAGAGAGGCACCTAATACTTGCTTTGCATGCCAGCGTTTCAGTCGCTTCGTCTTCGTGATAATGCCAGTAGGAGAACCCAGTTGCTTTCTGTATGTTTCAAGTGGACAAACCCTGACAGAAACTCACTCAGGAGTACCTGTTCACCTCATTCAAGTAATCCAAGACTGAACGGACACCTCCATTGTGAGATCGACAGAGAACAAAGAGCTCACCCAGAAGTCACACTCCATCCACTCATCATGACAAGATCCATCTCATATATTCATGACTCGTCTCAACCTAAAATACACTCCCCTCCTCCTCGAAGGGGGACAAAAGAAGGGGGATCTCCGTTGCTACATGATCCCCCCAAACACAAACCCGGGCCCAGCCTTTGATTACAAAAAGGGTATATGTAGGACGAAAGAAGAGAAAAGGGGGGGAAGTCGTACAGCGACAGACGACGAAAAGAAGACGAAAAAAAAAGTGGGAGGCCTGGTATCTAAGCACAACTCCCCCCTTGGAAACCAAAAAAAATGATGAGCCTAACCAACAACAAAGCAATGTTGGAATCCCTCCATGTGCTGCTGCCCCGCTTCTTCCCACGATTCAAACCCATTAAACAAAAACGCAAAGAACACAGTTTTAAAAGCCCCCGCCCAACCCACTCTCCCCGAAAGAAATTCATCAATCCCGATTAATCACCCTCAAACTCCTCCTCGGATTCAACAACACCCCCCTCGTGCCCCAGAACGTCGGTTCCTGCCCGGCCAACAAATCCTCCGTGCTGCTCCCCGCACTGCTCCTCCTCGTACTCAGCGGATGATACCCCGCCGGCGTCGTCCCGGCCGGCGCCGCCCCCACCACCGCCGCCGCACCACCAGCACCAGCACCACCACCGCTCCCACTGCCACTCCCCGCCGCACTAGAGGAATACCCGCCGCTCCTCGTCGCCGCAGAGCCCTGCCCGTTGCTCTCGCTGCTGTTCTTGAATCCCGCCGGCAAGACAAAGCCTTCCTTCTCAGCGCGCGAGGGATCGGCGGCGGCGCGCTGCGCCATGGCGACGTGGTTCTTGTACAGCTGGAGCTGCTTGCGGTACACCCACGCGCAAAACCCAAAGTACACCGTGATCAGGAACAACAACCCGGCGATCACGCCGGCCACAATGGCGCCGATGTTCGCGCCGCCGCCGCTGCCGCCGCCGTTACCGCCGTACGTGCCGCTGCTGGTGCTCGTGACGACCGCGCCGTTCGGGCCGGTGACGGTGTAGGTGATGGGTTTGCCCGTGGCGAGCGGCCCAGCCGTAGCAGATTGCACGGGAGCAGTGATGGTGGCGCCGCCCGTGGGGCCGCCGCCGATGACGGAGATGACGGCTGCGGGCACCTGGTAGCCGTAGCTGCCCTCGAGGCCGGAGGAGGCGTTGTTGCCGATCTGGGAGAGCTGCTGCGAGAAGGGGTTGTTGGTTGTGCCGCCGTCGGCGCCGTCGAGGCCGCCGTTGCTGGTGGAGCTGGAGGAGCTGGAGGAGCTGGAGGAGCCGCTGGAACCCGAGCTGCCGGAGCTTCCGGAACCGCTGGAGCTGGAGCCGGAGGAGGATGAGGATGAGGTGTGAGACGCGCCGGTCAGGCTGGTGTATTGGTTCTTCCATTCGAGCGAGCTCATGTCGAAGACGTAGACGCCAGGACTATCGCAGCTGAGGTCTGGCCCGACGTATCCGCCAACCATGACCATCTGGCCGTCCCAGGCATTGCACGTGGCGCCTGAGCGGGCGGGTGGCACGGATTGCTTGGACGTGTCGACCCGGATCCAGGTGAAGGACGGGATGGTGAGGATCCACATGTCGTCGAACTGGGTCTGGTTACCATAAGGGATGAGATTCTGTCCGCCAAACATGTAGACTTGGTAACTTGAGCCGCTGAGAATGTGTCAGTTGTGAACACAAGAGGAGCAAGAGGATGAGACTTACTCAGCAGCTGCAGTCATAGACGCGCACGGGTTTACTCGGATCTCAGGCGTGGGCCCGCTTGTTGCTTGCTTGTACCAAGTCGAGTTTGCGATATCATACACGTCAATGACGTTCATTTGAGTCTGCAACCAGTCAGTGCGCTAGCAAGAGTAAGTATAGTGAAAGCCGACTTACAAATGTCGTAGCAGTTCCGCCAGCGAGAGCGATGATGATCCCTTCTTCACCGAAGCCAGGAACGTACAGTGTGATGCCGTCAGCTCGGTCAGTGAATCCCGCCGTGCCTTGAACACCGCCTTTAGTGATGTTGCGCCAAGCGCCGTCAGAGCCAACGGGTCGATCACCGAGGGCAGAGTTCTGGAATCCGGGGAACGTGTACTCCACCAACGAATTGAGGTAGATCCGTCCAATTTGAATAGACCAGTCAGGCGTGGTGTAGTGATCTTGATGGCCTCCAAAGTACCATCCCCTTCCCAATTTTGCGATTGACAGTCCAGCGCCTTCGGCAGAGCGTTGGATTACACTGCCGTCAGGCTCGGAGTTCTTGCTAGCGGACGCCTTTGGATTGCTGTGTTCGTACCACCGGCTTTGCAGGATGTTGTACTCCCACAAAGAGAGTGGTACGGGAGCCGCGGGTGGGTTGTCGGAAAACAGGCCTCCGTAGAGGAAGAGGGACTCGTGTGAGTTCCACAGGAAGCCATTGGCGACTGCAGGCGGTCCAGAAGGTTGCGGTAGTCCATTGAAAGATGGCGAGGATATCTGCCAGTTCTTTGTCAAGTCCAAGGTTACGAGATCGTTGTCTGGACATGAGTTAGCGATCGAGAGCAACGTCTACTTAGCATCGATGACGTACTCCAGGTGTTGGACTTTTGAGATTCATCTGCCATTGCCTGTCCACCGTATATGTAGAGAGTGCCGTTTACGACAGCAGCTAATGTCTCAGTTAGTCGTGATTCTCAGGAGGGATCTGATCACACGCACACTGGTGGCTCCATCGCTTGCACACGGATGTAGGACTATTGTCCCTCTTCCAGAACGATACGTCCTCAATCAACATTGTGTTGTCCACTGGCACCGCATGCGGTATGGGTCCTCCTTTTGCTCCAAGTATAGGTTGGCTGTTTTTGCCAAGCAGAGGTGTGTTCTGCAGCATCGGTACCGAAACGGCCAGGATGAATGCCAGTACACCTAAACGGTAGAGTCGTGAAGACTTTCGGGGTGCGATTGCTGCAATGTCTGTGTCGACGACAGTCACGATAGGCGAAGCGACGCCTTTCTTCGCGGGTTTGGTGAATTCGACGTCACTGTCGACATCTTCCCACTCGCTGTTCTCGTCATCCCTCTCTTCTTCCTCAACGGTATCAATGTCGTTCCCAAGATCTGCGTACGATTGAGATCGTTCAAAGCAGCGGGCTGGTGGTGGTTCGATAGGGGAATCGTCGTCGAAAAGTCCGCTCTCGGTGAAAGCAGACACCCTCCTCAGCAGTCCCCCTCTCCGCTCAACTGCTCCAGGCCCCATGTTTGCTGGAGACGTCTGGGATGGTTAGAGGAGCTCAATGGGTTTGTGTGTCCACGGATGGACGATCGAAACTCGAAAGGTGGTGGGGACAAGGTCAAGCAGCCGCAGAGGCGATGCAGGCTCACACGGACATCCGAGTGGCGACCTAGTAAGGAGGGAACAGGTACGCAACAGACAACGTTTGGCGATCAATTCGCGATGTATTGGTTGTATGGGAGGATGAGTTTACGTCGATTGTGGCCAGAAGAGTGACAAAAGCAGAGTGGGTGAGTGGAAAGTACTGCTGGAGAGAGACGGGACGGTCGCGATACAGAGCCAATTCTTCTCCTCGCAGCAATCCAGCAGGGCGGGCAAGCGATGGCAATGCTGTCACCAAAGCCAGGGCCAAACCTATGAAGCGAAGCGTGGGAAGACGTCATTGGGGCGCGCTAGAGGCTCTAAAACAGCAGCGATTCGCCGCCAGACACGCCACCAGCGTGGAATACAGAAGCTTGGCCCGGACTTCCCTTGGCTTTACATCGACTTGTGTCCACACATCGTCCACCCTGCTTGTGTTGCGTGCGACAGTAGGTACTTTCTCCCTACTCCGCCCAAGCTCATCAAAACTCTGCCCTTGTTCGCTGGCCTTCCCCCCGCTCATCCCCCATGTCCCATTTGCTCCACATCACTCACGGCTCGCTCTACTTTGACGTGTGCCTGACGCCCTGCTCGTGATAAGCATGGGTGTCCCGTCGTTCGGTGCGGTATCGAGGCCTTCCATTGGGTCCTGCAGCAATTGCGAGAACCACGTCTGCGTTCTCCACCCTCTCCCTTTCATTACGAGTATTGCGCAAGCGGCTTATTCGCCCATCGTGGCTTTCCGCCACGCCGTCAGCCGTTTCGTCTTAACTCCTATTGGTAAGGAAAAAACGTTGAACCAGGAGACGGAGCTGCTATGGCGCCATGGGTCTTGCCGTGTCCATGTTGACCGTGTTCACTTTCACACGGACTCGATGTGAGACAGTCTGACACGAGTGTCACAGCCCGAGTCAAGGGGGAAAACGTTGACAACTTGGTAGCCAGGTTGGATCAACATGGGGTAGCCTATCTCACGCGGAGAACATGCCTATCTCTATCTTAGCGTCCGCTCATGATTCGCTAAAGCGGCTTTAATGTCACAGAGTTTTACGCTTAATTACAAGCATCCGTTTGGTGGAGCCTTTGGGGCCGTTGGCAGACATCATCAGAACGACTTGCTGAGAGCATCTTTACACGCGAAATTGGGCTCATCTCGATCGCTGTGGGGCATGGAAGCAGAAGAACACGGCAGCGGCTGGCACATCCGCACACCGAAAAGCATCCTTTTCCAGATAAGCTTGCACGAGTCATCGGGTTGACCGTGACGATCTCCCAGGATCTCCTATTCGTGCGACATGCGGCAGCAGCAGCGCTGTGTTTCCAGCAGACAAGTGTCTAGGAGATCCCAAGTTGCAACTTAAATACTCGAGTAGGGCTTTTATGGCGGGATGATCAACGTTCGATCCGATGCGGTGCTTCGGCTATCCTCCGACATACAACATCAATTGTTGTTTGACTATGTCGAAGGTAGATAGCGGTTGTGCTGACAGCTCTACCACGAGCTGAAGGTGAATCTCTCTAACTTAAGTTCAGTCTATGGCTCTTGAGACAGTCCAACTCTCCACACGCCTAGCAATGCAAATTCCTTCCTTAACGCGCCTAATCGTCCCATATCTGCACCTTGTCCGCATACTCGCGGATGCTGGAGTATATGGTCTCCTCGATCAGCTCGCCCTTACCGCCAGCAACTCTGAGGATCAGGTCGTTCAGCGACGAGCGTCCCAGGATATCAACATGGTCACCTGAATTCAATGTCAGCTGCGAGGCTCTCTCTACTGAAGTGTACACTCATTAGGAGTCACCTACCAGTGTTAGGGCCACCTCTGGGCGAGAATCTGTCCGGCTCATGCGGCATCTCGTACGTCTTGATTTGCACGCCGGCGGGATTGTACCGCTTCATCTTCCAGCCTTTGCTGCACATGTAACCGCTGCTCAGCAAGCTCACCGTTCCGTCACCCTCGCCCATCACGACTCCATGGTCGACCTCGCCAGACGAGAACGCTGTGTCGATGGTAACGTTCATCTTCGATGCGGGATCAGTGTCATCCCTATAGTAATACGCGCGCTCAGTCGGCTTCCCTATCCCGTAGAAGCAGTAGATCTTCAGATGTGGTGCATAAGGTAGTCTGGTCTCTAACGGATTTATCCATTTGGCTGGGTTCTTCTGATTCCTTTCCACTTCCTCACGCGTGTGCGCCACGCCATGAGAGTAGCTGTGCAGGACGGAATCTTTGTACCACGTGTCGCTGTGTTCAAACAGATACGGTAACGCCTCTTCCACTGTCAGGTTGGCAGGCGAGTGCGTCGAGTTCTTCTCCCGGAAGTTGATGAAGGTGCCGTAGCTATACTTCTGATCGGGCTTGTCATCCGGCGCCCAGGTCTTGTTGCCCCAGACAGCGTTCCCGCCAATGGGGAGCATGCTGGAGATTCCTGGCATAGCCCTGAAGATCTCAGCCCGCTCGGAGCGGCTGAGGAACTTCTCGAGACCGTATACAGCGAAGGCGTTCAGCTGCGCGGTATCCTTCATCTCGCCGGACAGAACGGCCGGCATGCCTTTCAGTGCGCCCAACATGCACCCACTGATATTGATCCAGGAACCTACGTATGCCTCGACCCAGCTAGATCCGCCGTTGCCGTAGCCTTCCGCCTCGACCCAGTGGAAGAAGTAGTAGAGAACTTGAGAGCCCATGCTGTGGGAGAGGAGCACGACCTTCTTGTTGGATATGCGCACGGCAAGCTCGATGTGATGTTTTAAGCGGGTGAAGTACTGGTCTCGGACTTCGTAGTTCATGTAGGACAGGCGCCAGTCATAAGCCGCCGTGAAGGCATTTGTCGGATCATAACCTATGGTCGCCAGGTTCTCGAGGATCTTGTTCCATATCCAGTAGCCGGTTATAAAGAAGTCCGCGGCATCGAAGCCTTGCGCTGCGCGAAGCTTGATACCCGGTGGATCGAGTCCAGTGTCCATGTCCAGCATGACGTGTCTCTTCCAGCTTGCCTTGTCCAGCACCAGCGCCCTCATCATGCTCCAGCTGCCCCATAACCTCTTCCTGAAGTACTGTCGCGACTCTTCCTCGGTTCCCCAACTTTCCAATCCGGTGGAAATGACGCCTGGCACCATAATGACAGGATGCGTAGCTTGGATGCCTTGCGAGCGTGCATGCAGACCGACAGAGAAGGAATCGTAGTTGACGGCGTCTCTCTCATGTTTCTAGACGCACCACCCTGTAAGCCTTCGACCAAATCGCCTCGGTCAGCTCATGATGGCCGTGTGGGTGCGTTGAACCTACCTGCAGGTCCTGCGCGTCCTTCACCAGACCAGCTGGCAGCGCGTCTATGATCGAATCCAAGCCCACGTCCGTCAACCCCGCGAGGT
>JAKLMF010000686.1:0-11393 GCA_022813555.1 Botryosphaeria agaves | reverse complement strand
GTCTATATGGATGCGTGAAGGGAAGAAGATTTCAAGGAGTTGAAGTTGCAGAATTATATCCAGGGTTTAGTGGGCTAGACTCAATGTGGTTTGGCGGGGCATGACTGCTGAATAGTGGCATAACAGCCGTTTAGGTACATACACGGACAGCGTCACTGGTCTGGCAGTGGATAGTTGCTGCTTGTACACTTCTGTTCTCACGATGCGACACCGATAATTCTAGTGTTTTATCAAGTGACCTCTCCCCTGCCACTTTCCTCTCGCACGCCTCCACCTAGCATACAATGGCCTCCGCAGTGTTCTTCTTGGACCTCAAGGGGAAGGTGAATCGCGCTGCTTGGGTCTCGTACACCCTTGGTACTGACCTCGATGCATAGACCCTCCTGGCGCGAAACTATCGGGGCGACATACCTATGTCCGCCGTCGAGAAGTTCCCCGTCCTCCTCAGTGAAGCAGAAGAGGAGAGCTCCGCAGTTCCACCATGTTTCTCCAGCGAAGGCATCAACGTACGCAGAGCTCCTGATTCCCTTCTTCCTTTCTCTATAGCTGTGGAGGTGCAGCTTCACGAGTGCAGACGCTGAACGAAGATCTCCCAGTATCTGTACATCCGACACAACAACCTCTACCTCCTCGCCATAACGAAGCGCAACACGAACGCCGCCGAAATCCTTCTCTTCTTGCACAAAATTGTCGAGGTCTTCACGGAGTACTTCAAAGAGCTTGAAGAAGAAAGTATACGGGACAACTTCGTCATCATTTATGAGCTCCTAGATGAGATGATGGACTTTGGGTATCCTCAGACAACAGAGAGCAAGATATTGCAAGAGTATGTGGACCTGGTACTCGTGCCTTACAAGCTGGGTATAGCCAATACCGCATAGAAGGCTGACATGGTGGACTTTCTCAGGTACATCACGCAAGAATCGCACAAGCTCGAAGTTCAAGCACGCCCACCGATAGCCGTCACAAATGCTGTTAGCTGGCGCAGCGAAGGCATCCGCTACCGCAAGAACGAAGTCTTCCTCGACGTAATCGAGTCTCTCAACCTACTGGTCTCCGCAAACGGCAACGTTTTACGGTCCGAGATTCTCGGCGCCATCAAAATGAAGTGCTACTTGTCTGGCATGCCTGAGTTGAGATTAGGGCTGAACGACAAGGTCATGTTTGAAACCACCGGACGAGCAACCAGGGGGAAGTCGGTTGAGATGGAGGATGTCAAATTCCACCAGTGCGTGCGGTTGTCGAGATTTGAGAACGACCGGACGATCAGCTTTATACCGCCAGACGGGGAGTTTGAGCTGATGAGCTATCGGCTGAACACGCAAGTGAAGCCATTGATATGGGTGGAGTGCGTGGTGGAGAGCCATTCGGGGAGTAGGATAGAGTACATGCTGAAGGTATGTCACGCAAACTCATACCCTCAAGCTGTGTTTATTGTATCTATCCACGACATGACAAAGCTAACTCGCACGGCAACAGGCAAAGGCTCAGTTCAAGCGGCGAAGTACGGCCAACAACGTCCAAATATCGATACCTGTCCCAGACGATGCGGATACACCACGCTTCCGGACCAACATTGGCACTGTGCACTACCAGCCCGAGACGTCTTCCATCGTCTGGAAGATCAAGCAGTTTGGCGGCGGCAAGGAATTCCTCATGCGAGCCGAACTCGGGTTACCGTCTGTCCGAGGAGACGATGAGAAAGGCGGCGGCATGATGGGTGGGTTTGGCGGCAGCATGGGTGGTGTAAACCAGGGAGGCAAGACCAAAAGGCCGATAACGGTGAAGTTTGAGATACCGTACTTCACGACGAGTGGAATACAGGTCAGGTATCTGAAGATTATCGAGCCCAAGGTACGTTGCAATTCCGCTTAGAACATCCAATTGCACTGCCGTTCGAGCAGTTGTGAGTTACTTGGCGCCAGCAACCTACTGACATTTGGTCATCCAGTTACAATACTCCTCACTGCCTTGGGTGCGGTACATCACACAGTCCGGCGACATCGCTGTGCGACTGCCGGATATACAATGAAACGCTCATTCGAGCCTCCCCTCGATGATTTCTGTTACATGCTCGATTTGGTCTGGGACATTAAGTATTGAGCGCATGCATTGCCGGCGTATTGGTGCGACAAGGTGGACAGTCAAGGCGATTTGCTGGTGATTAGATGGGGAACTGTGGTGTGTCCTCATTAAACATAGAGTATCCGTGGAAAACTACATGACCAGTTGCAGGTCCGTTGATATCTCCATCGACGCTGCGAGTTCTTTGCCTTTGTCGAGCATATATTTAATCCTTGAGACTGTGGGAGTCGAAAGAAAGATCGCAGAATGTCCTCAACCAGTTTTCCAGCGAACCTTCACATGTCGTCCTTTGCACGATGGTCTGTGCTGTGTTGTTGTGCGTCACCAAGACAAACGCGGATGACGCGACACACGACAAACGCTGCCATGCGCTGATCAACCACCACTGCATCGCCGCCGTCCAACATAGCACTACAGCTGCTGTCACGGCATGAACTAGAGTCGCCGTCACGATGCCGTCTGTGTCAGACACTCTCACAGCGTTGACCTCTACCGCGCTGAGGGTCAGCACGTACATCTTCTTGCGATGGGTATGTTTATATCCACGTTCACTCAGTATAGCTTCAGTACGCTAACCATACCGCTTCAGATTCCAGGACACGTGAGTGATCTCGTTCTCGTCCCAGGCTCAGCCCTTCGAAGCGGTGCGCGACTATTGTTAAAGCGGAACTCAACTGACATGAAGCTCTCTGAAGCACTTCGTCCCTGCCATCTTCACCCTCTTCACCCTTTACATCGCGTCGTTCATCTACAGCTCCCTGACGACAACCCCGTACGAGATCATCTCCGATGAGCTCGACATCATTGTGAAAGAGACGGTTGGCCAAGGTTCGGATACTGAGGAGGAAGCGCCGCAGCTGCTGGAAGGTGCTGAGGATGGACCTCTCGAGGAACTTGACGTCCAAGAGACGATTGTGGTGGAAGAAAAGGGCCCTAAAATCTTGCGCACCCTCCTATCTGGTCTACCCAGTCCCACCTCTTCATTTTGGAGCCTCGTCACGTTGGCCATCAACACTGCGCTCGTGGCTATGGCAGCAGATTTGATCTTCCGAGCTCCGGTTCTTCATCAGGCGCACGATTTGTCCTTTGCACGGGTCGGATATGTCTCTGATGACAGCGCTAAAATACTGCTGCGCGAGCCACACCTCCGGGAACTTCCAATCTACGTCTCATACCGATACGCCGACGCTCCACTAGCCTTGGACTCTGATTACCGTACGCCTGATACAGCATGGAAGTCTGCCGGAACAGTCAACTGGTTGTCCAACGACACTGATTATACCAGAGCAGTCACCATACCTCACCTCAAGCCGGACACCCGGTACCAGTACGCTTTGTCTAATAACCAGAGCGGTTTCTTCATCACTGCTCCGAAACCCGGTCATGTCTCGAAGCGTAACGACAACACGTACACGTTCCTTCACTCCAGCTGCATCAAGCCCCGGTTCCCTTACAATCCATTCTCGGATCCATTGCATGTTCCAGGCTTTCGCCATCTAGCGAAATGGATCCCCAAGCTCCGCGCTCATTTCATGTTGTTCCTCGGCGACTTCATCTACATCGACGTCCCCCATCGCTTCGGCACAGACGCCGAGACCTACCGCCGCGAGTACCGCCAAGTCTACGCCTCGCCCGAGTGGCCGTCCGTCTCATCGGACCTCCCCTGGCTTCACGTCATCGACGACCACGAAATCGCCAACGACTGGGACGGCAACACCACCGGCGTCTACCAAGCAGCAGTCGACCCCTGGCAGCACTACCAAATGGCCGTCAACCCTCCCCCCGCGCGCGCAGGCGAGACGTACTTCACCTTCACGCAGGGCCCCGCGTCCTTCTTCCTCATGGACACGCGCCGCTACCGCAGCCCCGAATTTGCCAAGTCCACAATTGACGCGTCCAAGACGATGCTCGGCAGCCAACAACTCCGCGACCTGCTCGCCTTCCTGCGCGACCCGCCGCCTCACGGCGTCAGGTGGAAGGTCGTCGGGAGCAGCATCCCGTTCACCAAGAACTGGCGCTTCAACAACGAGGACACGTGGGCCGGGTACCTCGCCGAGCGCCAGATCATCCTCGAGGCCATGTGGAACGTCGGGCTGCAGGGCGGCGTCGGCGTCGTCGTGCTGAGTGGGGATCGGCACGAATTTGCTGCCACGAGCTTTCCGCCGCCGCCGGGGAGCAGGTGGCCGCTTAGCGCGACGGTGCATGAGTTCAGCACGAGTCCGCTGAGTATGTTTTATTTGCCGCTGAGGACGTATAGACAGGAGGATGAGGAGGATGTGTGCATCAAGTGAGTTTCTCCACATAATATCGTGCGATCCTGACAGGGACGCGAGAGGGATTGGGTTAACGTGGTTGGATAGGTATATTCCGGACGGCAACTCCAAGTTCGGCGCTGTCGAGATCACGTCGCCGCCCAAGGCGGACCAGAGCTTGCTGCGCTACAGGCTGTTTGTGAATGGAGAGGAGGCGTGGAGTCATACCATCACTACGCCGCCGGATATCAGGGGTGGTGGACGGGCGAAGGATGCGGTTTGGGGCTGATGGATGTTGGGCTTTTCTCGGTTCGAGGGGTCGTGGGTTTAATGGTGCAGTACGTCTTCTTCCGAGTTGGCTGGCACGCGGGAGTCTTGCACTGGATGTTTTGTCTACGCATCGATGGATGCTGTGCCAGGGTTAGTTACGTGATAAATTGGTATTGAATCACTGCCTTCAAGCTTGTTGAGATGTGAGCTTGATTGTTGACGTCAATTTTTGAGCCAGTGTCGTTATGAGTAGACTGATGGACATCCGAGCATTTCAACTCTTCCTACTAATCAGCAATCTCCGCCTATTCCATCAGAGGTTGCGCTCAAATTTTATCTTTCTAGCGCCCAGTTCCACTGCAGGACATCTCATGCACGCCATCCAGTAAGTTCAACACTCCACGCTATCAATACCCACTCCCCGCAACCACATCAACCGCAAGTCTCACCACCTCGCGATCAAGCCTGTACGTCAACTTCCCCGCCGCTTCCTCATAGCCACAAAGTTCCACTCCATATCCATCCTTCTCCGCACACTCCTCGTTACGTCCCTCATCCTCATCAATCCTTGCAACAAACCACCAAATAATCTTCACCTCCCCACCCCGCACCCCGTCACTCACATCCCTTATCTGCGCCACAATTAGCTCCGTGATCCCCTCACAAGTCCTCGGCACGTCCTCCACGTCTGCCGCCGCGCTCACAGCAGGGGCCCGCATCGCCATCCGCACGGGTAGCAAGTGGCACCGGTAACCAGTCTCTTTCTTCGACCTCGCGGAGTGCTGCGGCAGGCCGATCTTCACCGATGTTGCGGCGGCCCTTTGGTAGGAGAAGCTCGTTAGTCTTGAGAGAGCGGAGGAGGCAGATCTGGCGGGTGGAGAGGTGGAGGGGGATGGCGCCGGCGCTTTCGGTGAAATGGGAGGATGTGAATTGGCATGTTGGGAAGGGGGAGGCTGCCATGTGGGAGAAGGTATAGGAGAGGAGTGCCGTTGGTGTCTGGAGATGAGGGGATGATGATGTGTCTTGTGGATGAGAGCTGAGTCGAAGTATGTGAGTCATAATGGGTGACTGTATCGCTGCCTGCGGAGCTTGAGATATCTGTCGTCCCAAAACATGATGCTTTTGAATGAAGTATACGCAAGGTGTTCGGTATTGATGGAGTGAGCTCTGTCCTTCCTAGCTGCTGAGAAATGCTAACTGAGTGAATGTAGAGCTTGCTACGACGAATATTACAAAATCTTACCGATGCATGGGCCTTATCATGCCGGTGTCCATTCGAAGACGCTTTTCGTGTCGTGCTTCTTTATATGTCATGTCACGTTACAACGCCGACCCATGCGCCTTTCCCAATATTTCTACAACCCGCCGCCCACCCCCTACTCATCATCGAAGAAATCAAACCAACTCCCACCATCTCCTCCCCCGCCACCACCCTCCCCACCACCTTGACCCCAGCCCTGATCACCACCTCTTCCCTGATCATTCCATCTATCCTCCCCCCACACCTCCTCTCCTTCCTGCATGCCCTGCTGCGGAGGTCCCCCCTGTCCCTCAAACGGCTCACCGGCAGTAGGACTCGCATCATCAACCTGCTGCTGCTGCTGCTGCTGCCGGTCCCCACGCCCATAAACCCCCCTCTGCATAGCCTCATACCCCGCCATCGTCCCCGCGCCCGCAATCGCGCCCTCCCCCGCCCCCAACCCACCAGCAGCACCCCTCGCTGCATTCCCCACCGCGCCAGCCCCAGCCTCAGCCGCGCCCACCGCTCCCGCTCCCGCTTCCGCCGACCCCGCGGCAGCACCACCAGCCGCGCCCCCCACAGCACCCGCTTCCGCCGCGCCGCCAGCCGCCCCCGCCTCCGCGGCCCCACCGCCCATCCCGGGGAACCAGATCGGGAAGAACCCGCCCGCGCCAGCGCCGTGCCCGCTATGCCTGCTAAAGTAGTCGAAGTCGATACTCACAGCCGTCGCCAGCATAACCGCGCGCTGGTCTAGCGTCATGCCCGTCACCTCCGCCTCCGTCCCCTCCGCTGCCTGCCCGGTTTTCGAAATCCAGTGCCTGGGCTCGGCGGCCAGCGCGGCGGCGTCCATGCGCAGGGCGTAGACGCCCGTATCGGTGAAGATCTCGCGGGCGAAGCCGGCGAAGTTGCGGTTGACGGAGCCGATGAGTCTGTCGTCGGCGGCGCGCAGCGTGAAGTCCCAGGACAGGAAGGGCTCGTCGACCGAGGCGAATTGGATGAAGGAGCCTGGGGCCTGGGTCGCGGTGGTGGCGGGGTCGGCGACTTGGAGGGCGGTGGAGGGGGAGAGGGGGAGGTCGCCTGAGGTGAGTTGGGGGGTGGAGGGGGATGTGGAGTGTTCGAGGTCGGACATGTTGCGGTGCAGGAAGAGGTTGTATTTGCGGCGGAGAGGGGCCCATTGTTGTTGGGCTTCGCCGATGATGCGCATCGAGGAGAGGGGGAGGGTGGAGACTTGGGCGGAGGTTTGCGAGGTGATGGAGCTGGCGCTCGTGCCTTGGAGGGCGGTCGAGGAGGAGTAATCGGCGCTTGGGTCGGGGTTTATGGCGTCGTAAACTCGGATGCGCGAGGAAATCCAGCTGAAGGGCCGGTGGAACTGTCTCTATGTGAGCCTCTGCTTGCGGATGTACCTAGCCACTCGCCCACATACCCTAAGAACCTCTCTTTCGTTCCGGTCAAAAACGTGCGTGGTAAAGCTCCTATGCGTCCTGAACGTCTGTCTCGCCAGAGCGTTGCCCAACCCATGCTCTTGCTCCGCCAGATATCCTATGTGATTCCCGCTCGCGTCCATGATGACGTACTTGTTGGCCTGCTCGAAGCCAAGCATTACGTTCATCATCTCGAGCTGACGCTGCACAACGATAGATGAGTTGGCCAAGATTGACATGGCAGGATGACTCTCTGTGAGGATGCCATGGGGGTCAGACGGGATGTGGACTGGGGCGAGGAGGCTGTTGTCGGAGGCGGAAGCTTCCTGCAGCGCGGAAGATACAGCTTCGACTTTGGAGGGTTCATTTTGCGGTTGTGATGAGGAGTTTTGGTGACGGCGTGAGGGGCGTGGTATGTGTTGGGGTAGTGAGCGTCTATGCCGGATGGCTCGTGGTCCCCGGCGTGGTTCAGTTGATATATTACGGATGGATTGTCGCGAGAGCCTTAGGGCCCATCGTGCTGGCTGTAACATCATCGTCGACTGTTGATGATCTGCGGCGACGTTTGGCGGTTTGGTGATGGGCTGTTAGCTTCTTGAAGCTGATGACGGCATGTGTCGTTCACCATCACCATCACCATCACCATCACGTGATACATGCATCTGTTTCCTCCCTCTTAACGGAACATCAATTGTATAGCACAGGCGAGTACATACATAGTATCCGTAGCAGTCAAAAGTTCAGGTAACCGCACGCTGCAAATGGATCATTGTTTGCAGCCCTGATGATCAGTACACAAGCGGGACCCTTCCAAGGTTTGTATCTCTTCCTATCCAAAGCGTCTATATACAGCATATATGTTGTAGATCTCCGTCTATGCTCTTACTCATGTCGACTATTTACAGCTTGCTCTTGATCTTCTCCTCTTTCTCAACCAGCTCCTCCACTTTCGCGAACCGGTAGTAGTAGTCCAGGCTCTGCGGATTCAGCAGTGTACCGGAAGGCTTGATAATCTGCCCAGACACGATCTGCTTCACCGGAAGCTCGACCTTCTTCAGATTGACCGTAGTCTAGCAACAAGTGGTTAGCTATGAGTCACCGACCACTCGTATAAGAAGCCCGAGGGCGTCTGGCGTCCACGAGAATAGAGCCGCACTCACCGGTATCTCAGGCGTCTCAAACACATATCTCGGCACGTGCCTCCTGCTCAACCCCTTCCCGATCGCCGTCTTCACCTCCTCTGCCAGCTGCTTCGTGAACTTCTTTCCAGGCTGCATCAGCAGGAACAGCATGACGCTCTCGTCAGTGTCCTGCGGTCGCCGCTGGCCTACACAGATGCTGTCCGCAATCTGTGGGAAGTTTGCTTCGATGACGCTGTAGATCTCTGCGGAGCCGAAACGGACACCTGACGGGTTGAGGACGCCGTCGGCTCGGCCGAGGAAGAGAATTTGGCGGGTTTGGGGGTGGATCATGATGAAGTCACCGTGAGTCCAGACATCTAAGGGACGTAGTAGTCAGCACCATCAAGCTAATGGAGGAATGCTCGTAAGATCGCACGGTGCGGCGGGAACATACTGTCAAAACGGCCATAATATGCGTTAAAGTACCGCTCACCCGTCTTGTCGCCCCAGAAGAAGACAGGTTGATTAGGAAACGATTTGATCCTTTCCATGAGTTAGCAGCTATTCAACCTCCACTGAGGGCTACACTCACGCTACAAGCTCCCCAGGCTGCCCGTCCGGAAGCTCGCGGCCTTTCACGCCCTTGCCGCCTTCGACGGTCTGATCATAGACCGCCACTGCCGTTCCCAAACTTGGACCCTGGCAGCCTCCGACGTACACTGGCGTCAGATGATTACCCATTGCGAAGCATCCTGCGAGGTCGGTGCCTCCTGAGATGTTCTCTAATTGTACTGATGGTGGGAAACCGGTATCGTAGAACCATTCGAAGGCCGCATCGGGGAGTACCATGCCCGTACTCGTTGTGGCTCGCAAGGCGCTGAGGTCGGTAACCTCGCGGGGACTGATGTTGTTCTTCTGCAGCTCGTGCATATACCGAGGAGAGATGCCTAGATGAGTAACCCTGCGTCGCGAGTCTGTCAGTCTAACGCTAAGTGCAAGAAGAGCTGAAGGATCGATATACCTTTGCTCGCCGATGAGACGGATGAATGTCTTCAAATCTGGCTGGAAGGGTGATCCATCGTACAACACCGCGCGACCGCCGTACAGTAATGTCAAAACGGGAGTGAGGTACATGATCCATCCGGTCTGTACTATCGTTGAGCGTCAATTCCAACTCACGGAAGATTTAGAAACTCACCGTTGTATATTGCAGTCCAACGGTATCAGGTCCAAGGTCACGATGCAAGATGCCTTCCTTCATAGCACTCACTATCACACCACCCACTGAGTGCACGATGCACTTGGGGGTGCCCGTGGTTCCACTCGAGTAAACCACAAGGAACGGGTCTCGAAAGTCGACCCTCTCGAATGACAGGTCTTTCTTGCCCTTGGCCGCCTCAAGGTACTTCTCTAGCGTCACTGTGTGCGGGACCTTGCTCACATTCGCCGGCTCCGCAAATCTAGGCTGCGCCACGACACCCTCGAAATTCTTGACGCCCTTCATACCATTCACAATCTCAGTAATCTTGCCCCGTAAATCAACGGTCTTGCCGTTGTAAACAGCCCAATCATCAATAAAGATCCACTTCGGTTCGACCTGCAACAGTCGGTCAAGCACACCCTTGGTCCCCATGTCCGTGCTACTACTGCTAAACAGTCCACCCAACGCCGTGACAGCCATGAAGACAGCAAAGGTGTCAATGCTGTTGCTCGCCACCACAGCCACGCGGTCGCCTTTCCCGACGCCGTGGGCTCTCATGGCGTTCGCGAGGTGACCGACCTTAGCGCGGAGCTCGCCCCATGTGATGTTACTAATTGATGAGGCGCCTTCGCGGACTTCGGTGAGTGCGACCTTAGAATCTTCTTTGCCTGTCGTAGCGAGCTCGGATGGAGAAGATGGAGAGCGGCTGTAGAGGATGTTTTCTGCGAAGTTGAGGCGGACGCCGCGGAACCAGTGGGGGATGGAGTCCATCCGGACATTGAGATCGACTACCTGTTTTAGAGTAAGTGGTTAGCACATTCCTCTGAGGGTGATATACTATAGCGGCTCGATAGTTACAAGTGTGCTTTGACGCAGGACAGATCACATAGTGTGGAATTCGTGATACAGGTTACATGTAATTGTGCTATTTGAAAAGCATGTGTCTTGCAGAGACGCTCAGACGTAGCTCCGGGAGAAAGGCTTGTTAGGGGAAACCGGTACCTCAAATATGTTGAAAGTGGACTCAAGGAGGAATATCCTTTCAAGCACTCATCTTCAGGGAACGCCTCAAGAACACCAGTGCTAGAGGATGAAATGTTCTCGAAATAGGAGGCTCGACGGAGGACATTGGTGGTAGTAGATGAGTGCTCATTCTAACTTACTTGCGTGTACTTTCCCTCATGTATAATCGGCACATCCGCCCATACGTCTTCCCAAAAGTCTACTCTCTGGTCCTCCGTAGACCACTTATACAGATCATGGAATGTCTGGTTGAGCGAGACATCAGTAGAGTTCCAACGAACACGTGCAGTACAGATAGAACAGTGCCTTAGGACTCTATTGTGAGCATCCACAAGACAGAAGTGCTACTCGAGCGAGCAACTCGCATACTCTAACCAAAGGCCTTCAACCGCCAACGTGGGATGCGCAAAATTCCCCCATTCGCTGGTTATCATCTCATGGAGCGGACAAAGCCGCTGATTGAGATATATTCCTCCGCTTACCTTCAAGTTTAACCCTCTCTTCCGATTCACTTTCTGCATAAACCGGTACATATTCGTACTTGTAGGATCCGGATGCTCCCAAAGCTTCCGTGGCATCTCCATCGTAGAAGTTAATTCAGCCATTCTGTCCTAAGCTCTTGCGCTTCAACTGTGTACGATGAAACTGACGACCGATGATCACCGGTCAGGAAGTAAGCAGAAGTCCAAAGGCGATGCAAGCAGAAGCAGCAGCAAAGGAGAAGCCAACAGCAAACGAAACGCTTCGGCATAAACTATCTGACCAAGATCTATGTTAACA